>JAZAYU010000614.1:0-51851 GCA_038501625.1 Corbicula japonica
TTTAAAAGGTCCAAAATACAGAATTCCATCGGACATCGACTTTAATACATGTCGTGCGGAAATTGCAGAGTCTTTAAACTCTTTTTGCAATAAATGGTGTAAACGAGAACATGCTGAGCCTAATGCTCTTTCAAACAAATATTCAAAATAAGTGACACTCGTATATCCTTCTATAAAAGAAACATAGCTTTACTACCACCTCGACCTCGTTTTAACTTTCGTCATTTGAAAAAGGGTATTCAAGATTTTCACAACAAATTTGTTTTAACACCTGCTGATAAGGCTTCAAATAATGTTATTATTATAGTGTGACGTATACACTATATAAATGTTCAAACTGAAGAGCTGAATAGCACTAATGCTTATACACTGACTTCTTCATCTGAGAGTGATATTGTTACTGCACACACTCTACAAATTACCAAATTTAGAATCAGTGTTGAGCCGAAACAAGACAAAGTACCTACTATGTATTGGTTGCCTAAAATGCACAAAACACCGTACAAAGCAAGATTTATCGCTAACTCTAGTTCTTGTACAACAACAAAGTTATCCGTGCTCTTAACATCTTGTCTTACAGCTATAAAATAACATGTAATTAGGTATTGCGAAAAAGTTTTTGAAACTACTGGCAAAAATTTATTTTGGTCTATAAAAAATTCAAATGACGTTTTGAAGAAACTTAAATCAAATAATTTTCAGGCGTTCTGTTTGTCTACATATGATTTTTCTACCTTGTATACTTCTCTCCCTCATAATTTAATAAGAGACAAGTTAACCAGTCTCATTGAAAAAACTTTTGCTAGAGAAAATAAAACATTTATTGCTTGTAATGAACGGACAAAGCGATCCTTATGTATCGCCATTTCTTCGAAAGGGCGACACAAAAACCTACTTGTAGCGCATGATTTTGGTGTGTGCATGACATTCTGAGTCACGTTTCTAGCCACCCTGATCAGGTTGGTGAGAAGGGTACTAAATTAGCAGTACATGTACATCTAGTATTAATTATGTTTAATATTTCAGTCAGTGTAAGGATGGGTGGTTTCAATATTCTAGCCAATAAAGATCTGAATATTGTACAATCACTTCTAGGATATACTTCAAGGTCTTTTAATTTTGCCTTTGTGATTTTCTGTGATATGCAGGATTTATATTCTCAGATCTGCTTTTAAAATTCTATTTAGTTTCGCCCATTGTTTTCATTTTTAGCACAAACACATTCTCCGCTGAACAGGGAATGGTATTAATCTGAAAATAACCGCAGTGAAGGTTCCATATTCTCCGCAATATGCACATCATCTTTTGGGATGGATCTAAATCTACTGTTTATTGGTGAAAATATTAGGTTGCGCTCAACACGGGGCTAGGCAGCATGGGCAGTAATATGCATTTTTATACCGTACATGAACAAACTCAATCAAACCGAGCCTGCAATATTTTCATATTTGTCGTATTCGGTGGCTGTCGAAGTTCCCTTTCATCAATTATTATATACACCAGTCAACCGGTAGACACAGAGTCTCAGAGGGCATGATAAATAATACTTGTATAACAGAACCGTACAAAATTAAAGATGGGTGGGCAAAATTTTCCGAGTTTTTTTTTTTTCGTATACAAACGTGATAAAAACGCAGCATTCAAAGTATCATACTTCATGGACCTGTCAAGACCTTATCCAGGCGCTCACATTTTTATTGGATAATATTTATTTGAGATTTGGTACCTCTATTTATAAACAAGTAATAGGCATTCCAATGGGTACTAATTGTGCACCCCTTGTTGCTGATCTGTTTTTATACTGTTATGAAAGAGATTTTATGTTATCTCTTTCTACCGAACATCAAGATGATATTATTACAGCTTTTAACAACACCTCGAGGTACCTTGATGATTTATTAAATATAGATAATAACCATTTTCCATCACTGGTTAATAACATTTATCCTAAAGAACTACAACTTAATAAAGCGAACACTTCAGAAAAGAAAGCAAACTTCCTTGATTTAAATCTATCCATCGAAAATGGTTACGTCACTACTAAAATTTATAATAAAAGAGATGATTTTAATTGTAATATAGTAAATTTTCCGTAGACGGCGATGTTCCTCGTGCAACTTCTTACGGGGTTTATATCTCACAGCTTGTTCGCTTTTCAAGAGCTTGCAATGATGTGAATGATTTCAATGAACGTAATCTTTGCATTACAGAAAAACTTTTAAAACAAGGTTATCGGTAACACAAATTAAGGAAAACCTTTTGCAACTTTTATCGCCGATATCCAGATCTAATTCATAAATACAGCTGCAGTTTAAAATCACTATTCCAACAAGGAATTTCAAAGCCAGGTTTTTATGGAGATTTAATTTATAAACTTAAGAAGATAAAAGGCGATGTTAATTTCTCCCGGTTATTCGTAAAAACCATCTGTAAATTTAAAAAGAAAGGTTACCAACATGATATTTTACAGCGCTCTGCAGGCCTGGTGATTAACCCATCTACAGTTGATCATTATGCTTACCTCTTTGGTTGCACGACGTTGGTAGGGGTGTAAGAGTTTATGAAGGTTTATGGGGAAATCTTTTCTTTAAAGAACCTAGAAGCTCGAGTTTTTTCTTTTATCCCTGTCATCGTGTTCTTGCTGATTTTACTCCAGGTGCTCTGGTCTCGGAAAGATCATTGAGTACCCGCCCTTTGGCTTTGCAATGCTATTAATTCTTATGTTTATATGTTTGTATGCTTTTGCATGGAGCATTGTTGAGCTGATAGGTGGGTTGGAGTTATTTCACCAAGACAGTTTGTACTTGTTTTGTGATACGAGAACCTGTTGGGGCAAGTGTGAGGTTGGTGCACCCTAGAACCTGGTTTAAACCCCCAGTGGCAATTTGTTTTGCTACTGACCGTTCCAAGGCGGTATCCCCAAAGGTTCTCTTCTTTGTTAATTGTTTGTGGCGTCTATTTGAATTGACATACATAATATAAATCATGCGCTCTCTCTCTTCCTCTCTTCTTTTTCGCTGCGTAGGGAGGCTGTGTTTTTTTAGTGTTGCGATTCCTGATATGCATATTTTGCTTTTTTTCAACATCTTGGCCGTTGTTTCCTTCGTGCAATAAGTGGAAGACACATACCGGTAATTATCAAGAATGGCAACATTCAGCAGACACTGCCTCCCCACACAGGCAAAAAGTAGAGAGGAGAAGAGAACATGGTAATACAATGAATAGTTAAAAAAACCACAAACAAGTAATGAAAGTGAGAGGTACCGTCTCGGAACGTATGTGACAAAACAATTTGCTGCTGGGGGTTTAACCAGGTTCTTGTGCACCAACTTCAAACAACGGGTTCTCATTTGAACAAACAAGTACAAGTTTTGGTGAAATAACACCAACAAACAATCAACATGACAATTTTAAATGCTAAAGCACACAAAATGAGCAGGCTCAAAAAAGACTGTAGCCGACAGTTACCACAATACCACTTATTTTATAGTTTCTATATGACCGCCTTAAACGAATGATATTTTACTACCTAGTCAACACGACCATTTTGAATCGTAATGTCAACAGAAAATATCATGATATCGCTTTTCCAAAAGATCTCGAAAAGTAACGTGTTTGGATGATTGCACAAACTGACGTTCAAGTTACTCATTATGTAAGCAGTACTTCTTACGTGCAATGTTGTGTTCCTTTTAATCACAGATGTACATGAAACAAGAAGAATGTGCCCTTCCATCTTACGTTCTATACATTGATGTCCTAAATTATACCCTCCGATTGTCTGCAGGTTGATGTTTAGAACTATATAATAGCAGGTTTATGAAGAACTATTCTGAAATCAGGGAGTCATATCGAAGTTGATTTTTCGTAAAGCTGAGTTCCCACTGCCGATCCGATCAACTCGATCAAGCCCGATCAAGCGATCGGGTACTGGTCTGGCTCGGTCGGATTGAGTGATCGGGAGAGGTCGGAAAGGTCTAGCTTGGTCGGCATCGATCGGGCTTCCTACCCGAATTTTTTTGACATGTCAAAAATATTCGAGTAGCGATCGAGTAGTAAAGTGGTCGAGAAGTCCTCGGGAAGCAATCGTGTATTGGTCGAGTAGAAGATCGATTGTTCGAGAAGGAATCGTGTAGATATCAAGTTTGGTCGAGTTGACATCTTTTACCCGATCTGTACCCAATCTGTACCCGATCATCTCGACTTCTACTCGAGTACTATCCGATCGCACCCCGATATACTCGACCTCTTTTCAAGCTTGTGTCCAGATTAACTAGACTGCTACTCGACTGCTACCCGACCACACCCGATCATTTCCCGATTGCTGTTCGACCATACACGAGCTAGACACTATTTATATGTAAAAATTTGAAAAAAAAACATTGAAAAACGGAACAGTGTTAGAAATGAAATTAAACTTAAAAATGCAAACAAATATATTGTGAAAAAAAAAGAAAAAAGAAAAAAAAGGGAAAAGACAAAACTCCCCAGACATTTAAAAGTTTCGGTACACGACCTTCTACGACCCAAGTACGACCATGTCGATCTGGTCGGGTGAAGATCTGGCAGCGATCGAGCACAGGTCCAGTTGGTCGAGCTGTGGCCTTGTAAAGGTCGGCATCATCGAGCGGAAATCGGTAAGATGGTCGGGTTGACGTCGTGAAGGTGTCGTGAATAATCGTATGCAGGTCGTGTGTGATCGACTAGGGGTCGAGAAGAAGTCTTGTATAAGGCATAAGTCGAGCTTGGTCGGGCTCAGTCGGGGAATTTAGGGAATCGGAACGATCGAGTTGATTGGATCGGCAGTGGGAACTCAGCATTATAGAGGTACAAGCGGACGAATTAAAACATGATTCTTTGGAAAAAGCGATGCCAAAAGGGCCATACTTTAATCAGATTGCATGGTACAGTTACCGGTTTTAGGCATACAATGCCGAATATAACGATCAGCAACTTTACACATAAAAGAAGCTGTAGTTTTAGTTAATATGCAAAATATATAGATGAACATGAGGTTGTACAGGTATTTAATACCAGCCTTAATTTCAAAGTTTAAAAAATACATAACATTAAAGAGCGAGCGACTGTAATACAGTGAGTACTTCGAGAGTAAGCAATTCACAAAAAAGAAATCAAACAGAACGACACGGACAACTATTTGTTTTATTTTTCCTTATTTATATTTGTAAAAAGGTGAAATATTCATATCAGGAATCGCCACATTCAGAAAAAACAGCCTCCCCACACAGTCAAGAAGAAGAGAGGGGGAGAGAGCATGGTTAATAAAATAATCAGTTTCAAAAAAGACACCACTAACAATAAACAAAACTGAGAACCCTAGGGGTTACCGCCTTGGAACGGTCTGTGGCAAATCAAATTGCCACTGGGGGTTTAAACCAGGTTCTAGGGTGCACCAACCTCACACTTGCCCCAACAGGTTCTCATATCACAAAACAAGTACAGGTTGTCTTGGTGAAAAGACTCCAACCCACTTATCTGCCTAACAATGTTGCATGCAAAAGCACACAAACATATAAAACATAAGAAGCTAAGAGCATTGCAAAATGCTGGCGAGTTTGAAGGTTTGTCTGGCGCTTGTGGACAAAAAGGATTCCTTGGAGTTTAAAACGACAATAGCCTTTCACAGCAGAATTAACATGAGTGAAAACAATAAGTTGTCGATTTCTTGACTGTAGTGTATTTTAAGATATAAAACTTATTTTCATATCATACCATTATTTAATTTAATAATATGCAGCAATACGGTTGTAAACAAACTGCTATAAAACATGACAACTCAATGCTCGGTCGGTCTGCACCGTTGTTAGTCGTATTTTATCATCAAATTAAATCTCTGTTTATCATTATACATTAAGTTAGAAAGATTTAGGAAGTTATGGGTTTGCAAATTAAGTTCGAATGTGACTGCAAAGCCGATGGCAAAATGAGTATCTTGAGATATTCTTCGATAATAACACTCTGCCTTTTGGTAAGTTATTTTAAAATCGACGAGTCATTTAAAATTTACCTAATGCGACAAATAATCAAACATGGAATGCTAGGCTCGATTGAGCCTTTCATGAGCAGTAGTAGAAATGCGTTTTACTATCCACACCGAATAGTCCAGTGATAAGCGCAACTTAATATTTACACAGATTTATGTATCCTGCTCAACGACCTACATTTTGAAGCACGTGATTGATAAGAACACTGTTATCAATGAAAGAGAAAGTAGAATTTTAACTATCAGTAGAATATCCTTCCACCAATAAGACAATGAAGAGAAAAGAAAATAATAAAAACTAAAGGTATGTTCATTTAAATGTTCAAATGACAAGTTGATTTGTGCTATTAATTCTTCGTTTAATACTTTTTAGAAAGAGATTTTATTCGTAGCCGGTGATTATTATTAATAAATATTAATCTATTTTTGTTGAGATAAACATTAAAACAACATTTTTTCTTTCTTTCTTATCAGAATGTTTCAACCTCCGGATCACTACCACAACCTGTCATTGAGACTTTCAGAAGTCCTGGATGACATAGGTGTCAATAAAAGAATTGTGATAAAGAGGAGGAGATGCCTGTTATTAATGGAGACCATAATAAACATTCGCCATCGGATAGATAGTATAGATGTATCAACGTTTCTTTTCGGAAGTCAAAGTGAGGGATCAACCACCCCACAGCTTCAATCAGATGTTGATATTCTCAATTGTATGGAAAAGTGCAGCATTATACAGAACTGGTCTGACTGGGAGTTTAAGTCCGAAAAGTTGCAGCTACTGATGGTTCAGGATGAAACAACATCACCGGGTTATTGTCTGCTTCAGCTTCTGAGACCAGATGTCCCCATTCCTAAGGAGGACTTCCAGCATGAACACTTCACCAGAGATAGCAGAGGTAGAATATTAATGAAACATTCACAGGTGTTACGTGCCTCAGAAGGGAGAATAAGACATGGTCCTGCTCAAGCTGAACAAGGAAGACCTGGTCAAATGGATAATGATATTGTATTCGCTATGTTCTGTTCATCCTGGCCTAAGGAAGCTGAACCATGGCTACATGAGCAGAGTTTGAGAAGCTGGCCTACTGAAGATATGAAGAGATATGCTGTAGAGCACGGATGTTTTGCAGTCCCAGTTGAAAGTCGGGAGAGTCCCAACCAGGATACTGAGTGGAGAATATCCACATCTCTTGCCGAGAGATGTTTAATGTTCAGTATAAACATGACACAAATAAGATGCTACATCTTAATGAAGATGATTCTCAAGACATTCTTTAAACCAGTGTGTGAAGATGCTATCTCTAGCTTTATGTGCAAGAACGTTTTATTTCACTGTATTGCTGATTCTCGAGCCAGTGAATGGACTGAATGCAATTTAATAACACGTCTAAATCAGTGCTTACATGTCTTATGCAACTGTATATTAACTGAAAACTGTCCACACTTCATCATTCCTAGGAACAATCTACTTGCTGGGAAACTGTCCATTCCTGTCAAAGAGCAGCTGGTAGAAATAATATGTAACCTGACACAGAACATAGGGCAGTCACTGCTACGTATATCTTTAGATCAACTAGGCAACAGGCTTCATGTGAAATCAGGAGGCAGAATACTTGCTGATTATCTACCATCCCCAGAGCTAAATGCCGGTGAAGTAATTTCCGCATTAACTATGAACATTGCATTATATCTGAAGGACCATTTTAATGAAACACTAAAAACAATATGTAATAAACATTGTGTATATGTTTACCGAAGTCTGATACAAGTTATTTCAACTCTGTGCCAGATTTATTCAGCAGGCAGTAAAATGGAACAAGTAGCATGTCGTCTTTATACACCACAAGTCAATTCTAGCTTAGGGTCTATTGCAGCATCGATAGACATATGTCACTCCCAGGCAATCTCTCCAGTAGCATTGATGTGGTTTTCTGCAGGCTTGAACTCGGACTTTTCATTCAGTAGACTCAAACTGGCATCGGCTCTATACTGTGCAGGACATAATGAACAGTGTGGGACAATCCTGGCTGAGCTTAGCCATCGTCTGAACCATATACCTGTGTTAAGTGTTTGTCCTTGTAACATCAAGCAAATTGAAATTACAGAGGTTTTTTTCAGGATTTGCAATGAGAAAAGCGAGGAAGATTCGATTAAACAAAATATTGCTCAATGTGTTACTTTTCTGCCATGTGAGACATACTGTGTTCCTAGAGAACTGAGGTATGAATTCTTCAGATCAACAGAAGAGGATCGTGCATACAGAGGTTATCGAGACTACTGGATGGACTGGGCAGCAGTAGACTCTCTAACTTTTCTTCACTTCATGGAGTACAAGGTTTACACCCAGCTCCACAGACCAGTAGAACAGCAAACAGCGTTTGACAACCTGATTAGGGTAATCAACACTGAACCAAACCTCTGCCATAGAGAGACAGCTCTGAATCTTCTAGGACAATGTATGGAACAGGAGAATAGACTGAATGCTGCTTTATGTTGCTACATGATGTCACTAAATGAAAGAAGAAGAAACAATGCAGCTAAATGGCATGTATGTAGACTGTTTGCTCGCTTGTTTCGTCGCAGTCAGATGACCATTACCAGTGGGGAGATGGATAAAGCACAGGTAAAGGCTTATTCTTCACATATTGGATTTTTTTCAAACAACTGTCTTTGTTTTTGTTATGATGATGAGATCGTCAGCTAAGGTATAAAATTGCGATTGAATCCACTTGTCCACTAACCAGAACAAATAAAACTAGAGTTTGTGCGAGATGAAATTCAAACATCTTGTATAATTAGATGAGTTGTATTTTCCAAATCCAAGTATTAATTTACCAACTACAAGATAAAGTTATCTTCAAATGTTATTTCCCACACGAAACTGACACTGGGAACCAGTACACGATCTTCCTCAGCTGATTGGCTAAAATGGAGACATCGAGACCGATCAATCTTGTTTATGTTAGTGTCCGGGGCTTCCGATTGAAAAACTAATATTAGAGACCAGTCTCTAATCTCATTAATCTCATTCGGTTAAAATCGAGACTAATATAAGCTCCATTTTAATGTGCGTAACTTAAAAATGTTTCAGTGTAGTGTCATAAAAACGTTGATATTTAGAATCTTGAGATATCGTTTGTTTGTTTATGATAAAACTTATCTTGTTTAAGTGATCAAATGATAACGCTCAGGAGATAGCATTCTTGTATCTCGTAGCAGAATTATTTATGATAGTATATTTTCCAAAGTTGACCAAATTTTAAACATTTAATCAAGGTTATTTACCAGATAACACTTTAACCAGGAAGTCTTAGGCTTAAAAAACCGTATAATGGGTATTTTTTTGCGACCGAAATTTTCACGCTTTTGACATAATTATGTAATTTAAGTGAAATTCAGATATTCCTTTTCGCGTTTTTACTGGTCGCAGTGCGTACATACATATTTATATAAGTATACAATTGTATAAGTATTTTCAGTTGTTTTGGCGTTTTCCGGCGTTTTTCGTTTTTTTTTTTTGGCGTTTTTCGGTCCTTCTATGGACCGCGTACAGTACAGCTCGGGAGTTTTTTACATTTTCCTCGCGCCCTCCGCGGACCCAACTCGTTTAACGCGTATTTTCTCCGAGGAAAAACGCGGGGATCGCCCGCGCGGACTTTGTTATTCAGCGCGGACTACCGCGGACTAGCGGGACAGCTTATCTTTACAAAACATGACGCGGAGGAACTCCGCGTAGTATGCCGGTGGAACGCGGCGTTATTTATATCGCTTCTCTTTCGTACAATTGTCATTATATTTGATTTTCTTTTTTCAGGTACAGTATAAGGCTGGTATAATTTTTCACGATGTGTTAAATTATATTTGTTCGTTACGTTTATTTACGTTAAGTTTTTTTTTCAGGTAGATTTTTTATAACTTCCTTCGTTACATTACTTTGTTTACGTTTTCAAATTGTTTAGTTTTAAACCTTTTATTAACAATTTTAACTTCATGTTATTATTAAATTGCTGCAGAATTATTTGTTCGCTTGTACAGTAACATGCAGCTCAGTATTATTTTAATTTTAAAACCTAATATTTTTTTGTTCTTCCATTTAAATTTTAAGAAAAAATTAAAATATAAAAACGGAAAAGACTAAAATACGAATAGGAATATGCTAAAGCTATGAATTATTATATTCAAGCTGTATTGTAAATACCAGCAAATTACCCGCCAAGCTCTATTTCATTGAGAATTTTACAATAATAAACATGTACTGTGTACAGTAGGCCTTTGTTAAGCGTTTGATAGAAAGAAAGTTGCATGCAGTGTCACGAAAAGTAGCGTCAATGTTTGCGAATCTTAATGAAAATTATGATCGAAGATACTACACAAAGAAAGCTTTTTTTCACAATTTTATTTACACACACATAACTCATAACATACCTGATAGAATAATGTAATACATATTACTGATTTATCTTTTACATAGAATGTAGTGCGTAGAAATAAAAATATAAGGTATTTTTTTAAAATAAATATACTTGTACATTTTGTAAATGTTGACATGACTGTATACATTTATTAAAGCAAATTTGATGAAAATAATAGTTATCCTAACAGGCAAGGCCCCCGCGTTGCCGCGATAAAGTACGCCGAGGCACTCGGAGTTTCTGCCTGGGGCTGTCCGCGGAGTTAAAACGCGGGTTGTTGAGGCTGAACGCGGGGCAGCGCGGACTAAAGCAGTCAAGTTCGCGTTGGCGAAGTCCGCCGCGTAGCGCGGACTTTGGTTGGAAACACCCGATCTGTACTGTACATACTGTTATCTTGAATGAAGAAGAACCGCTTGATTTCGACGACGTTCTTCTTTACATTAGAGTAACAAATGGACATCGCATGAAAAGGGAGATAGGTGAGAATAGTCGCAGTAATGAAAGGGAGCAAATTTTAATTGCGTAAGGCCAAGTGGTCAAAAAGATGCTAAAAAAGTAAAATAAGCATATCAGGAATCGCCACACTCACAAAACACAGCCTCCACCTGCAGCGGAAAAAAGAGAGGATGAGAGAGACATGTTTGATATAAGTATGTCAATTCAAATCGGACACCACAAACAATTAACACAAAAAGAGAACTGATAATAATGAAGGAGAAAACGTTTATGAATGAAAGTAAAAAGATAAGGCACTGGCGACAATATTTGTGACATTTCGATAAGTTTCTTTTTTTTTATTGATAAAAGTGTCATGACACGTAAGAAAGGCCCTTCAAAATGGTCAATGACTATTTTTTGGTGTTCAATATTCAGTTTTATTAGGTTAACGAATGTCATGATTCAAGGTTTGGTTTGTCATGACAAGATTTTTTATGGTTAAGTTTACATCTAAGAGACTTGACTCAACATTAATCAATCATTCCTGTTGTCAGAAATAAAATGGATTATGCAGAAGATATATTTCAAGATTTGTGTCAACTATACAATTACTTTCATAGTCATATGCAACACAATGTTTCAACATTTGTTTTATAAGTATGTCATAACCTAGTAACCTTTTTACAATTTCGGACCAGTCATGAAGTTAAAGATATAAGTGAATTTTATGCAAAAAGAATGTGATTATTGTTTTCTTTTCTGAAGATAAAACTTTCAGGAGACATTTTGCTTTGTTGATAAAATATTTACATCGTCATGAATCATTAAGCATATGTCTATAAACTCATTTAGTGTGATTTGTTTCATTTTACTATCATCTGGATTCTATTACTTCTTATATTTAAAACAATAAAACGGTAGCTGTTAAAATGTTGTCTTTTGTTGTGTACTATTGGTCATCTATTTTGATTTGCTCTGTATAACCACCAGAAGATCACATCCCAAGGTTATAAAATGAAATTAAAAACCAGTCTAAAATCTCGAGGAGATGATCATGTCCCAAGATTATAAAACTGAGATTAGAAACCAGTTTCAAATCTCAAGCAGAAGATCACGTCCCAAGTTTATAAAACTGAGATTAAAAACAGTCTCAAATCTCAAGCACAAGATCACGTCCCAAGTTTATTAAACTGAGATTAAAAACAGTCTCCAATCTCAAGCAGATCACGTCACAAGGTAATAAAACAGAAATTAAAAACCTGTCTCAAATCTCAATGAAAAGAACACGTCACAAGGTTTTAAAACTGAAATCAAAAACCAATCTCAAATCTCAAGCAGAAGATCAAGTTACAAGTTTATTAAACGGAGATTAGAAACCAGTCTCAAATCTCAAGCATCTGATTGGCTTAGTAATTAATCTTAAGAATCATGTTATGGTTTGTCTACATCGTGCTCAGCTAAGCTACAACGTTATATATAAAGGAAACATTTACTTAACTCCCCATGGCTGTCAGTATTTAAGCAACTGACGCCAGTAATCGACAGCGAAACACTGTCTGTAACAGGTCAATTGAAACATATGAAACTAGAAACAGTATTTATTGTTGACCTATTGAGTTCAGCGAAAAGGAATTTCAAGCTAATAACAACCCCTGAAAAATTCAAAGGAATATTGAAACTGAGTCCAAGCATGGTCGGCCGAGGCAAAATTACCTGAATCTGCAATCCTGCATACAATTCACGTCTAACCACAAGCTTTTAAACATCAACGCATTGTGTACATAATATTAAATAAGAATTTAGCCTATATCTTCCATACCACTTATAACATGATTTCTACCTGGACGCTTATAAAACTATAGTATCTGTCCTAGTCAACGCGGCATATTTAATTTATAATATGTAAGCAAAACCATCATTTATTTCCAGATATAAAAAAAAATGGTTGGCTGTACAATGAAAGAAAAAGTCGTTTCTGTTCATTACAAATCTTCTTTTTGAAGAGTAATATTTAATGTTTATGATGATTATGGCCGGAAGGTTGGAAATCATATTACTACCCCCGAAGAACTTCTTTCTGGAAAACTAGACTTGTACTGCATTTAAAATTTCACCTTAAAAGTAAAGTTAAAAAGCAGTGAAACGAAACCACAGCCATCCCTACAAGCAAGCTGACGTTGGCCCAACGTTGGCATTTGGTTGTATGGTTGGCGTAATGTCGGCATCGGGTGAACAACGTTGGGCCAACGTTGCCCAACGTCGTTCTCTGAAGTAATGGTTTTGATCGGCACATCGACATTGGTTCAACGTTGGGCCAACGTTGTAAAAATGACGTCATATTCACAACATTGTGCCAACCGCCAAAATATACATGTTTTTTTTACACTATTAAAAAGGCTGAGTTCCTCATATTCTAGGTTTATAAAAAATAGAGACATATTGAGCGATTAAAAAACTTTATTAAAAACTAGATCTGTTTGCTGACTAACTGGCTGGTAAACGGACAAACTGATATAATATTGAAAATGTTTTGTACTTGAAAAATATATTTATGTTATATATGAAATTCACATTGCGTATCTGTCTTGATGTTAATATATTAACTGACACTTCAATAAAATTATCTTTTCCAGTAAATACTAACACTATGCGGATGTAAACATGCGATTATAAGTTGTAAAGATAAGAACCACGTGTTATTAGTGGGGTCAAGCTTATTACAGCTGAATGGTCAGTAATCCAGTTACCATAGCAACCTTGCAATTAGAAACGGTAGAGGAATTGTTATAGGATTAATAGCTCTTTGTGCAATGTACATGTACACATTTTGAGCAACCAATTTAGTGGTGTGCTTGTAAACAAAGGAGGAATATTTTCGCTGACAGTACAATAATGTAAGTATCTAGACCCCTTAAATTTTTTATTTAACAGTATTATATACTTAAAGAAAAAAATTATTTACATTTTTTTTCGTTCTTCTGATAATATAAACTAGACAATATGCAGTCTTGAAATATAAACTTTAAAACTCATAGTTTGAATCAATTGTAGATAATTATGATTGGACATTTCCTTTGGTTCAATCCATTATTTGTTAAAGGAGGTAATTGAATATTTTGAGACGGGATTTACTTCGTCAGTTTATAAGATTATAACATACTGACTTAACCCTTTCTTCCTTTTATCACAGTCGCTAACAGTGTAGATCCAGATCCAGACAACTGTGACATCTGATCAGGATCTGCAATCTGCTTCGTGATCAGAAATAACATGATAAATAAATACGAGCATTGTAGATTCTGATTAGACGGCACGGTTGTGTCAGCTGATCTTGATCTTCACTTTTCGAACATGCGATAAATGCGTTTATATAGAGGATAGGTTTAAAACTTTAGACATAAATTCTGCATAAAGTGTAGATGTGCGCGTTTGGGTATGCTTTTATATTTGATAATGTTGAATGTTCTCATTTTCTATTGTTAACAGCCCTTATTATATTTTATTGCAGAAACGTTTAAGAAAAACACATTGTGTGGGATAGCAACAGATGCTGAAATCAACAATCTTATTAAGGACTGGTTTGACTATGCCTGTGAAAAAGAGAGGAAGGAAAAGAAAATGAAAAAGAAGAACAAATTAAAGAGAAAGAAAGATCCAAGTAGAAGACAGCAATGATCAAGAAGAGAAGAAAATGAAAAAGAGTCATCATGATAAAAACAAAAGGACTTTACAATCTATCTTTATAAAATAATGTGACATTTATTGTCTACATGAACTATAGAATATTTCGAACATGAAATTCTTTTCATTAGATCCTTTGTAAGAAATACTTATATTTTATAAATTTTGAAAATATTTCTTCTGGTTTTGGTTTGATTTGATATTACATGTTAAACAAACAGCTATTTTCTGGCTTTTCTTGTGGAAGATGAGCCTTGAGATGTTCCTATGAAGAATTATCAACAATCAAGCTGGATAGCTTCTTCATGTGATGGTCAAAACCTACAGAGGACCACCTCAGTGTGTTTCTCACGCATACTCTTTCGGATTTAGAATGTCACAGAAGAATTACATTTCTGCCGGGTTTTGAACCACTTCTTTTGTCACTGTCACTCAAAGTTTGTTGGCACAGTGTAAAGCAAATATTATTCAAATGGAAATTAAGAAGTTCTAACGTTGGGCCAACATTAGGCCAACGTAAATCTAAATTTTCTTATGTTGGGCCAATGTTGGGCCAACGTTGGCAAAATTGTGTTGAAATTTCAATGTTGGCCCAACGTTGGGCCAACTGAACAAAGCCGACATTGCGACATTGGCCCAACGTTGAGCCAACATGTTGGCCCAACGTTGGGCCGATGAGCAAAATTACATTGGGCCAACGTCATATGCCAACGTTGGGCCGACGTAACCGACGACATTGGCGCAACGTTGGGCCAACGTCAGCATGCTATCTGGGATATTCGCATCTAGTGAGTACATTTGTCAGCAACAAAAACATTTAAAAATCTCCAATATTATAGGTCACAAAGTGCAAACGACTTACAAGTATTATTTTATACCAATTGTTTGACAATTATTAGCAAAATTATTTTAATTTTATCCTCATTTATAATTTATGACTATTGGCAAGATATTGGCAAGTGCAATAATAACACCTGGGTGACAAAACAGATCTCCGACTAGGTCTTAAAGTTGTTTTTCACAGTTCAGGAAGAGCAAATTATGCCGATTTATTTTAATCAGTACATTTTTATGATTTGCCGTGAGTGAAATTTACTGCGTATTAAGTAACATTATAACAACTTTCGGTTCAAATATTCACTCGTCGTTGTTTTGTAAGAATATTACATCACATACATTGTTTACATGTCTTCTACAGTTTGTATTATACATTTTAATATTTAAAACACTTAAATTTTCGTCCTAATACGTGATCAGGCATGATTAAATAGCAAACGCCTTTTCACAGCACCACGAACAATAATGCATTATGGTGCGATAGCCAATAGTAGTTCATTGTTGACTGTTCTTGGTAAGTGTTTTAAAACGATATCAAATAAAATTCTCATTCCCATCGATGTAGCAAAACGTTGAACAGCTTGAACACGCACAACTCGGTCTGCATTATTGTTGCTCAGGTGCATCCCTGTCAACTATAAACGGTTAAACAATAAAGTTTGAAATTTGACCGCAAAAAGTAACTCGTGATACTACTGCTCTCTTGTTTGTTAGGGTTTCCTCCCTTGGTAAGATATTTTAAAAGTGAAAGAGGAAGTTCGACTTGCAATGAAAATCCCAGCAACAAACAATCAGAAAATAAATTTTAAATAAAAAGTAAAGGTTTTTTAGTTTAAATATTTACTAACAAAATGATTAATGTACCAGAAAGTAATTTTATTTTAGCATATTTTCAAAATCTTTGGTAATAAATTTATTTAATTCTTAGTGAGTAAAATTTATTATTTATTTTATTTTTTATAGGTTAAGCTTATTATTTTGATCACAGTTGTAACTATTTTTATTGCTCAATATAATACAAACACATCCGTTTTTCTTATCAGAATGTTTGAGCCTCCGGATCACTACCACAATCTGTCATTGAGACTTTCAGAAGTCCTGGATGATATAGGAGTCAATGAGAGAATAGTGATGAAGAGGAGATGCTGGTTGCTAGGGGAGACCATGTGGAACATTAACAATCAGATAAATGGACTAATAGAAGGATCAATTTTTCTTTTTGGAAGTCAAAGTGAGGGATCAACCACACTAGAGCTTCAATCAGATGTCGATTGCCTTTTTTGTGACAGTACATTCCAGATTATACAGGACTGGTCTGACTGGAGACTCCAGCCTGACAAGTTGCAACTGCTGATGGTTCAGGATGAAACAACATCACCGGGATATTGTCTGCTGCAGCTACTTAGAACAGATGTTCCTCTGAGGACAATTTACAACATGAGCACCTCACCAGAGATAGCAGAGGTAGAATACTAATGAAACATGCAATGGCGTTAGGAACCGAAGAAGGGAGAATAAGACATGGACCCGCTGAAGCTCAACAGGGAATATATGGTATGACAGATAATGATTTAGTATCTGCTTATTTGTGTGAATCATGGCCTAAAGAAGCTGAACCATGGCTACAGCAGCAGAATTTGAGCCGCTGGCCTACAGAAGATATGAAGAGATATGCAGCAGAGCACGGATGTTTTGTTGTACCAGTTGCCAGTCGGGAGAGTTACAACCAGGATACTGAGTGGAGGATATCCACATCCCATGCCGAGAGATGTTTGATGCTCAGTATCAACATGACGCAATTAAGATGTTATATCTTAATGAAAATGATTCTCAAGACATTCTTTAAACCGCGATGTGAAGATGCTATCTCTAGCTTTATGTGCAAGAACGTTTTATTTCACTGTATTGCTGATTCAAGTGCCAGTGAATGGAATGACGGTAATTTAATTGCACGTTTAAATCAGTGCTTACGTGTGTTATGTAACTGTATATTAACTGAAAACTGCCCATACTTCATCATTCCGGGGAACAATCTACTGGCTGGGAAACTTACAATACCTGTCAAAGAGCAGCTGGTAGAAATATTGTGTAACCTGACAGGGAACATAGAGCAGTCACTGCTGGGTATATCTATAGATCAACTAGGCAACAGGCTTATGGTGAAATCAGGAAGCAGCATACTGGCGGACAATCTGCCATCCTCCGAGCTTATTGCTGAGCATATTATGGCCTCATTAATTGGAACATTTACCGTAATTCAAAAGGAAACTCACATCCAAACACTGGAAATGATATATCATAAACATCCCGTATATGTTTACCAAAGTCTAATACAAATAATCTCAACTATTTGTCAGATTTATTCAACCGGCAGTAAAATGGAACAACTAGCATGTCGTTATTGCACACCACTATTCTGTGCTAGCTTAGGGTCTATTGCAGCATCGATAGACATATGGCATTCCCAGGCAATCTCTCCAGAAGCACTGAATTGGTTTTCTGCAGGCTTGAACTCGGATTTCTCATCCTGCAGGCTCAAACTGGCATCAGCTCTATACTGTGCAGGACATAATGAACAGTGTGAAACACTACTGACTGATCTTAGCAGGCGTCTGGACTTAATACCCGTGTTAAGTGTTTGTCTATGTTACTTTAAAGTAATACAAGTTAAAGAAGAATTTTTCAGGATTTGCAACGAGAAAAATGAAGAAGATGTGATGAAACAAAACATTGCTTTTTGCATTACATTTCTGCCATGTGAGATACACTGTGTTCCTGAAGAACTGAGGTATGAATTCTTCAGATCTACAGAAGAGGAGCGTGCATTGAGAGGTGAACGAGACTTCTGGATGGACTGGGCAGCAGTAGACTCTCTAACTTACCTTCACTTCATGGAGTACAAGGTTTACACCCAGCTCCAGAGACCAGTAGAACAACACAGAGCCCTGGACAACCTGGTCAGGACAATCAACACTGAAGGAAACCTCGGCCACAAGGAAACAGCTCTGAATCTACTAGGACAATGTATGGAACAGGAGAATAGACTGAATGCTGCTTTATGTTGCTACATGATGTCATTGAATGAGAGAAGAAGAAACAATGCAGCTAACTGGCATGTATGTAGACTGATTGCTCGCCTATTTCGCTGCAGACAGTGAGATGATCATTAAGTGTTTATCGGAATAAAACACAGGTAATCGGTTTCCAATATTGTACTTATTATTTTCAAAAAAATCACATTTGGTTTAAAATTGTGGTGAACGTTCAGTAAATATATAAATTGTGAACAGGCATAAACATTTCTACATGCCTACTAACATTAACGAGTGTAAATCGAGACTGAGTGGATTGTATTTCAATAACACTCGTCTGCTTAGTCGGGTGTGGATATAAAAGGCTTTTTGACAGTAAGATGCAACGATAAACATACTGTAAATAAGTGCAGTGCTATTTCAAGGCATCTGACATTGTCTTAGGATTTCATTTTGATATATGAAGTTAATATTAACGATATATTTAACTTATCTTAATTGCATGTACAGTTTTTCTTTCAAGAAGAAACAAAATTTAATTAGGGAAAAGTAATCAATACAGGTAATGGTAACTAAGCCATCCCAAGTTGGGGTATTCATAGAAATATCATATTCTACACACGTTTGAAAAATCCAGCATGTTGTTGAAATAATGACCATATTGATTATGAAGCTTTCGAAAATTGCTTGTTTTGAAGTTTTATCTTGGATTCCCAATGTGATCCGGATATAGCTGATTGAAATCCATATGTGCACACAAGTTCAAATTATTTTGACAGATATATTATATCAAACATTTAAAACACAAACACTGTTTAATAATCTAATAATACTGCGTACTTTAAGAGAATAAAGATACAAAATGTAAAACGTTCATTTATACAGTTAGTTACCAAGATGTCAGACCGGCTGTCTTAGCTAATGGATGAAACATAGGTTAAGATTAAGGTGCATGTATTTGAGCAAGCCCTTTGTTCGATACTACTCTGACCTGCTTGAACAAAATTTATTACCCTCCTGTACTGCTTCAGCTCAACAAAGATGGCCGGAAATACAGAATACAGAAATTGACTACGGGGACCAGTTTGCAATCTTCCGAAGCTGAGAGGTTAAATGGAGTCTCATTCTACACGCTAACCAATGAGAATGGTGCAGTTTTGTGTTATGATACACAGGAGCAAAAAAAGGAGACTGTGGACCAGTTTGAAATCTTAAGTATCTAACTGGTTGAAATTGACATCGTATTACACCATTTTATGTATTAAGTCATAATTTAATGTTTAAGATTACTATCATATAAACATGTTGAAATGTACTATCACGTCGCTTGTTTGTACATTTGTTTATGATAAAACTTATCTGATATAAGTGACTGCCACATGATGACAACCAGAAGATATCATTCTTGTAGTTTGAACCAGATATATATGATGAGACTAATATTATAGTACAATTATAATCAGTTAATTGCAGTACACTATAGGGCATACTTTGTCAATTGTTTGTTTATAAAATAGAGGTTATAAAAATAGATTAACATCTTTTAAAACCAGCATGACTTAAAATATTCGAATTTGATACTTTGTTTGAGAAGAATTGACCATGAGAATACGAGTCTCTAAATGGTAATTGTAGTATTTTCTGAAAAATAATAATTTTAATATATTATTATATATAAATACAAGGTGTAAAAGAAATCTATGATACTGACAACAACATAAAGTAAAGTGTCGTTTTTGAATTTAGAGTTTAGAATAGTTATTATGAAGAAATAAATCTACATTTTTAATTTAACATTCATTCACTACCAGGAAACCAAAGACAAACCATTATTATACAATTGATTCATATTGATTCATATTCAAATCATTTGTTAGACACAAGATCTCACAAAATACTGTTTAAAGTATCATTTAAAATGTATTCGCATTTGAAACAATAGTACAGTACTGTATATGGTGTTTGTTGGTTTTATCTAGAATAGTTTAGGTTCAGCTTTTTGTTTGCTGTACTGTCCTAACATATTATATACCTTTATAGATGTAAAATAAACAAGGTCTAATAACAAATATTGGTGCAAAGTTTTACTTTGATTATTGTATTCGTCTGATGAAAGTGCAATGACAATACGACAAATATTGAATGCTCAATAGATATCACTTAAAACTTGTTCCTTTTCCAAATAATTTTATTGTTGTTTTTTTTAAACTATTATATATTTACGAAGATTATATATTTCAAGATTTATTTTTAAGAGCACAAGTACTGTGAAATAGAAGTTTTTAATAAATTGGACAAAACTGAAAATTAATCGACCAGGGTCTTCCATTCTTGTCAGCAATAACAGTGGTTCAATGTAGATGCTAATCAAAGTTTTAATTCAGCAGTACAATTACTAACATACGCATATGCATCACAACTTTTAGCGACATTACATTTTGATATATGTCGAATTTAACCTGTTTGGACCAGTCCAAATAAATAAATGAATTTTGTTGAAACAGAAGAATGTAGTTATTGAGAAAGTGTGATAGTATGGAAAATGTGATCAATGTTTTCTTTGGCTTTCAACGTTTTCTTTTATCTAATCTTACTAAACATAAAACTATAAGGAAACATTTTAATGTGCTGTTAAAATTTACATTGCAATGAATCATTTGGCATTTGTCTAAAAGTTCATTTAGAGTTGTTCGTTAAGCTTTAATTTCTAGCATTTTAGTAACATTATCCGTTCAAATAATAAAAATAAGTAAAAAGCAGTTGTTGTTAAAATGTTGTCTTGTTGTGTACTTTTTGTCGTCTCTTATAATTTGACCAATTAAAACTGTTCTAAGACTTGTTACCGGTCGATGATTAGTACAAAGAGCTATGGGAGGTTTTCATGTACTTGCATCATAGGTTACTGGCAAGTTTTGGAAAGCTCTTTTTACTGACTGAATAGCATCATCAACATAATTATATATATATTTATTTATAACCAAGTGTTGTGTATCGTCGGTCTCGGGTAATATTTTTGACAACGCTTCAGATATCGGAATCCAACAGGCGACTTGTACTTACATGTAAAAAGCAAATGATGCAAGAAATCAACAGTAACGAAACAGGTCTGTCGATACATCTGAAACAAGAATTGTAGTGTTTATTTTTAACCTATTGAGATGAGCTAACGCAACAAAAAGTTCAAGCTATAAACAACTCCGAGACACAATAACACTGAATCTTAAATCGCGCAACAAATAAACGTACAACCGAAAACTCTCAAACATCATTGTTTTCGTTTCATTTTTAAAGGAACATCTGAAAGGACTATAGCCAATAGCTTTACTTTTATTAAGGTCGTAATTTCGGTTGAAATCTACATTTTATAAACCCAATATTTTTTGCGCAACTTTAAAATGTTTTAATGAAGAACAATTTCAAACATGATGCATTGTATTATCATGCCATATCATTTGTTGATAGGTCAGGTTTGTTTAAGTGAATATAATCTGTATCTCGAAGCGGATTTATTGATGATAGTAATATTTTTCAATGTTAACTTAATATACAAATATGTTTGTGAAATGGGAAGACGTAAATAACGTATAATGGGTGATTTCGCGACCGAATATTTTCGCGATTTTGCTATCGTGATTTAAATATTTGCTGTTGTATAAGGCCAAATGGTCAAAGATATTTAACTGATAATGTTGAAGTTGAAAAGAGTGAACATTTATCTTTCAGCGAATATAAAAAACTGCATCTTAAATTTACACTTAATTATCTAGAACATTTATTTTATAGGAATGATGTGAACGGGTAAAACCTTTTTTTTTCAATTTCGGACAAGTCATGCATTTACAGAAATATGTGCATTTATTGCAAGGGTTATAATTGTGATGCTTGACCGAACGCGATTATTGTTAGCTTCTCTAAACATGCAACTTTAAGAAACATTTTGTTTTGTTGTTAAAATATTAACAGATTCCGCGGAGTTAATCATGTAGCATTAATCGTTTAAGTTTATTAAGTGTTTGTCTACTCATCTTATTTTCGTATTAGTTCTCATTTGAAAACAAATAAACAGTGGTTGTTCAAATGTTGTTTGTTGTATGTACGATTGGTCGTCTAATTTGGTTTGCTCTGTGTAACCAAACGAATATCATGTTTTGAGTATTGGTAGAATAGCATGATAATAACAATGTATTGACACGCGCAATATTAACACCTGACGGACAAAAAAGGAACGCCGACTTGGCGTAAAAGCTGTCTTTGTCAGAGTTCAGGAATGGAATACTTCAATGTCTCATTTGTTATTCATATTAATTGTACTCTATAAATCACTGGAAAGGAACACATTTTGCAATTTAGACATTTCTTTTGGGGTTAAATTTAGAATGAATAAAATCTCTGTGTTTTAATATATCCTTTCTTCGTTGACTTTGTAAGAATATTACCTCACATTTTCTTTTTTACATGTCTCCTACACTTCACGAAATAAATGTAAAAACGTAAAACACTTAATATTTTCGTCTTAATACGCGATCAGACGCCTTTAAGTTAAACATAGCACTGATATGATGTAATAGGGTGAAACATCAAATAGTAGTTCCTTGTTAACTGATCTTGGTTAAAAATTGCTAAAGGAAATCAAATATAATTTTCACTCACTAGGACTGCCAATATGTCGTAAAACGTGGTATAGTATGAAAACGCACAATTCGGTCGGCGTGCATCTTTGATGTTCAGGTACATTCTTGTATGAGGGCTGTTCGGAAAGATTTAAGAAACACTAAATATTAAGTTTACAATAACAACACAAAGTAGATTTTGTGTCCACATAATTATTGTCAATTTTATTATACATATGAAAACAATGCATTTGACGCGTTTATAACATAAGGATGTGTTCGGCAGTATCCAAAGCATTAGAGCTATCCTATGGTCGGCGCACGGTATTGCGTTTTCAAACAAATCCTATTGTTCTTACTTGTCAATCATATTTTTCTGCGAAATCTTGATGTTTTTTTCGTAACGTCATTTCCCATTTGTGATGTCGCAAATCTGTTATTTTTAATCGTTCTCAATAACGGCAGTTGTATTTGTGCGAAGGCTGCAATATGCCTACTACCAAAACAGAGTCAAAGACAGAACAGCGAATGTTAATAAAGATTGCGTTAAGGCAGGGAAATTAGTATAGAAACAAAGCAGCTTTTGAAACATGCAGTAGGGCGCATGTGTATCGTTGGCACAAAGCGTTTCGGGAGGGAAGGAAATCTCAAGTGGATAATGGGCCCCGATGGACTATGCTGTGTTTCTTGCCATTCAGTCAGAGTTACAGAGTATAAATGTTGATGATTTGCAGTAGCTGCGTGGTCATGTAATGAGGATTGTAATTTAATTCACAAGTAACTAGTATACGAATGTATTCAATCGCTGGGTAAGGAGACATGAAAAATGCTTGAAATGTGAGGGACGATACTTCGAGACTGACGTTTAACATTCGACTACGTTTTTTACAGTGCCATGTGCCGCGCGTATGTTGATTGTTATCTACGCATGCAATATTTTTGTGAAAACACTGTGGTATTTATATGACATTTTGCACAAACGTAGATAAAGGATTACCATATAATACGAGTATACGTACACATGTTTTTGTTTAAATTTTCCTTTGGCTACTAAGCTCAATCTTGTCTCAAAACTTTCCTGTCAACCCTCGTATATTATTATTTACTACTTTTTAAATCTGTAATAAGATATGCGGTTGGACATTAAATTTTGAAATGTGACCGCATAGAGTAACTCGTGATACTACTACTCTCTTGTTTGGTAGGGTTTCCTCCCTTGGTAAGGTATTTGAAAAAATAGAAAGAGGAAGTTCAATTTGCAACGCACTAAACAAAAAGAAAATAAATAAATAAAAACTACAGGTTTGTCAAATTTTTACTGTCAAATTGATTAGTGTTGTGTTTTAGATCGTTTTTAACAGAACGTAAATTCATTTATAGCATATTTTCTTTAAAAAAAAATAGTATTTAATTCTCATTTTGATTAAGTAAAAATTATTAGTATTTTATTTTTTGAATAAGTAAAGTATATCGATCAAAGTTGTCATTTATTTTTGTTCGCTAAATATCACTGCTACTAAACGCGCACCTCCAGTCCCGACGGTGATACCGGTAAAATGAGGTGCGCGTATTCCGGTGAGCGAGGTGTGTCTACAAATTCGACAACAAAAAGGTAGGTGATGTCTTTAAAGCAATATTTTCACTATCTGTACAAACGTTGCCAAAAAAGTAAAAACATAGTTCGACCTTAATTAGAATAAACCTTACGTGCACTGAGAAGCTTCCCTGAAATCGTAGGATTTGCTGAGATTTCCTCATTCTTCCTCGAAACTGAAGTGAGATTCAACAGGTTGATCAACAGAAAATCAGTAGTTTTTCTCCAAAATGACAATTTGTTCCAAATCTATTGTAACAGTCGATCAGCATTAGTTATAAAACATATTTAAATCTTATTTTTCGTTGTGAAATCGATTTTATAGAGATACTTTCTGTCAAAATTTGATTGGGACTGGAGGTGCGAGCTCGGGACTGGAGGTGCAATATAAAATGTGTAAGGATAAAAACTTACAAACGCGGAGTAGGTAAATGAGCTAATAAGGTAAACGAGTAAGGAAATGAAAATAACACGATGCATTATTATCATTCAGGGATCTCACGTCATATATATTTATTGCAATTTTGACAGAATACACACGTATAAACACATTATATAGTGCTTAATAGACAACTGACGGACAAGTAAATTTAAATGTGACCAATCAGCAAAATATTTTTACACATTTATGTTATTGTTTAGGTACTTTCATGAGTGTTTCTCATTTGAAAAAAAGCATTGAACTGCTTTATTTATTATATTATCTGGTACTATACTTTTTTGTTGCAGGCACTCATTATTGAGACATTGGCCATACATTTAAAGAAATGGGTTTCAAAACTAAAAAAGGGAGACAATGGCTTAAACTTTCCAGAACCAAGAAGATTTCTTACCTGCTGAAAAGAAAATGGTTATTTTTCACCTGGACGTTCCCTATATAGATAGAAAACAAAGCTTCGTGATTCCGCTGGAAATACACCTTTGTCAAAATTTGTCCAATTATTTACTCATAAGAAATCGTCTAAAAAGAAAGAACTGCTTTTTTATGACCATTCAATGTTAACATCCATTTCTCCCAGTAATGATTCAACATCAAACACTCCGGTTAAATTTTAATTGCCAGCTGTATGTTTAGATGAATTCGGATGCAGTGTAATGGCTGAAATACCTGACGATGGTGAGAATGAATATATAGATGATTTGTGAAGAGTCAAACCAATTGATCATTCTCAGTATGAAGCAAATATTATTTCTCTTATACCAAGTGTCGTCAAAGCTTTAGAAAAGAACGGAAAAGTTGATATTCTTAATAAAAATCTTCCGTCTCATATGTAAAGGTATTTCACGCATTACACTGCATCGGAGATCATATAAAATTTCAGCTGGCATTTTAAACTTAACCGGAGTGTTTGATGTTGAATCATTACTGGGAGAAATGGATGTTAACATTGAATGGTAATAAAAACAGTTCTTTCTTTTTAGACGATTTCTTTGGAGTAAATAATTGGACAAATTTTGACCAAGGTGTATTTCCAGCGGAATCACAAACCTTTGTTTGCTTTCTATATAGGGAACGTCCAGGTGAAAAATAACTGTTTTTGTTTTCAGCAGATAAGAAATCTTCTTGGTTCTGGAAAGTTTAAGCCATTGCCTCCCTTTTTCAGTTTTGAAACCCATTTCTTCAAATGTATGTCCAAAGTCTCAATAATGAGTGCCTGCAACAAAATAGTATAGTACTAGATAATATAATATATAAAGCAGTTCAATGCTTTTTCAAATGAGAAAGTACGATAACAATAACATAAATGTCTAAAGATATTTTGCTGATTGGTCACATTTAAATTTACTTGTCCGTCAGGTGTCCATTTAACACTATATATGTGTTTATACGTAAGTATTCTGTCAAAATTGCAATAAATATATAAGACGTGGGATCCCAGAATGATGATAATGCATCGTATTATTTTCCTTTCCTTACTCGCTTAACTTATTAGCTCATTTGCCTTTTTCGCGTTTGGAAGTTTTTCTCCTTACAAATTTTATAATGCACCTCCAGTCCCGAGCTCGCACCTCCAGTCCCAATCAAATTTTGACAGAAAGTATCATCTATACAATCGATTTCACAATAAAAATAAGATTTAAGTATGTTTTATAACTAATGCTGATCGAGTGTAACAATAGATTTGGAGCAAATAGTTATTTTGGAGAAAAACTACTGATTTTCTGTTGATCAACCTGTTGAATCTCACTTCAGTTTCGAGGGAGAATGAGGAAATCTCAGCGAATCCAATGATTTCAGGGAAGCTACTCAGTGCATGAAATGTTTATTCTAATTAAGGTCGAACTATGTTTTTACTTTTTTGGCAACGTTTGTACAGATCGTGAAAATATTGCTTTAAAGACATCACCTACCTTTTTGTTGTCGAATTTGTACTCGCACCTCGCTCACCGGAATACGCGCACCTCATTTTACCGGTATCACCGTCGGGACTGGAGGTGCTCGTTTAGTAGCAGTGAATATTATGCAAACAAATCCTTTTTTTCTTATCAGAATGTTTGAGCCTTCAGATCACTACCACAACCTGTCACTGAGACTTTCAGAAGTCCTGGATGATAAAGGTGTGAATGTGAGAATAGTGATGAAGAGGAGGAGATGTTATTTGCTAGCGGAGACCATGAAGAACGTTAGCTTTCAGATAAACAGTACTGATGGATCAGCGTTTGTTTTCGAAACAAAGGGAGGGATCATCTACACAACAACTTCAATTGGATATCGATAGCCTGGTATGTTTCGGTGTTGCCGAGATTGTGCAGGATTGATCAAACTGGCATCTTCTAATTGTTCAGGATGAAACAACATCACCGGGATATTGTCTGCTGCAGCTACAGAGAGATGATGTCCCTCTTCATGAGGACAAAATTCATGATGAATTCTAAACAAGAGATAGCAAAGGTATAATAATACTCCTGAAACATTCAGCGTTAGGTACCCATGAAGGGAAAATCAGAAATGTTCCGTCCGAAGTTGAACTTGGAGCAGCTGGCCAATTTGATACTGATACAGTTCCTGTTATGTTATGTTCATCATAGCCTAAAAACTGAACCATAGCTACAGCAGCAGAATATGACTGGCCGGCCTACAGAAGATAGCAGAGATATGCAGCAGAGCACGGATGTTTTGTTGTTCCAGTTGCCAGTCGGGAGAGCCCCAACCAGGATACTGAATGGAGAATATCCACATCTCATGCCGAGAGATGTTTGATGTTCAATATTAACATGACACAAATAAGATGTTATATCTTAATTAAGATGATTCTCAAGACATTCTTTAAACAACCATGTGAAGATGTTATCTCTAGCTTTATGTGCAAGAATGTTTTATTTCACTGTATCGCTGATTCAAGTGTCAATGAATGGTGTGATAGCAATTTAATTCCAAGCTTTAATCAGTGCTTTATGTAACTGTATATTATCAGAATACAATCCACATTTCAACTTCATCATTCCTACGAACAATCTACTAGCTGGGAAACTTCCATTCCTGTCAAAGAGCAGCTAATAGAAATATTGTTAAATCTGACAGAGAACATATATAGAGAGCAATCTCTGCTCGGTATATCTATAGACCAACTAGGCAAGTCGAAAGGCTTTATGTGAAATCTGGAGGCCGAATATTGGCGGGTAATCTGTCTTCCCCAGAACTTAATGCTGGACAAGTTATATCCTTATTAATTTGTAATATTGTTGACCCTCGAAAAGAGAATTTAAAGCATACACTGAAAATGATATATCATAACGGTCACTCGTGTCGCTAAACTGTTTCATAGCGCACGTGTCTACTTCAGTAGACAAGCGTTTATTTTAAACGTCTGTCAACTGACAAAATACTCGTAACGAACTGGAAATTTTTGCCGGAAATGAAATGAAAACATATTTGAAAATAAATTGCACAAAGAAATTGTGTTGTGAGGATTCATTGAGTAGAAGAACAGTTGCAGTGCATAAGATGGGTAACTCTGCCTTGCCTATTTATGGAGTTTTAACCTTTTTCATTTTTTTTTAATTTTAAATTTGTTCTGGTTATAATTATGAAACTACATAGTTTATTACTTTATTCACTGGATATTTAAACAATTTTAATCTTTACCAGAAACTATCCATATCATAATATCTTTATGCTGAATTCGGTAAACACCTATGGACAAATTACTTCTGTTCTATTCAAATAGTCAATATATTCACAGCTGTTTATAGTTTATTGCAATTTGGAAAATAATATCTGCAAAAACATTTTGAAAGTTTTCCTTAAAAAAATTCTTAAAGTAGAGCTAAATTAACAGGGTGTAATTAAGAGCTGTTATAATTATTTTTAGACAAGATGTGAGTCTATGCTCTAGATAACAGTAGCTCAGTTCTAAGAAAAACACTGACATGGTAAATCTAAAATGCAGAAATTACAAATTTGGTAATAGTGGTAAACGCGAAATAATGTTATCATTTATGAATAAAAGTAAATTATGATATTGACAACATACCCAACAACAACATAATGTGTCCTTTTAAAGAACTTGTAAAGATGAAGAAAAATATAAATATTTTGGTTCCTTTTGTCGCATACTTTTGCCACCAGTAAACTGAAGGTCAATCTCAATTTTACAAAATTTATCATTTTGTGCATTTGTTAGACACAATGACGAGAATCATTTTACTTAATATGCTGCATTTAAACCAATGTTGTGTGTTGTTTATTTTTCTTATTTGGATGTATATACGTCTTCAAAAGTTTT
Organism: Corbicula japonica; assembly: GCA_038501625.1. NCBI lineage: Eukaryota > Metazoa > Mollusca > Bivalvia > Venerida > Cyrenidae > Corbicula > Corbicula japonica. The sequence continues at coordinate 29,339 of JAZAYU010000614.1, forward strand.
TAAGGGCTTGTTTTCTGTACTGTCCTAGCTTTTCTGAATGAATGTACAAATAACACAGTTTGATAAAATTTACTAGTGCAAGTGCTGTCCAAGTTAAATTTTCCCTTAACGGGCTTAACACATTTTTTTATCCGATCTATGAAGATCTATCATAATTTCTGACAACAAGTACAAGTAGTTAGGATGACGTAATCCAAGTTCTAATTCAGCAATACATGATGGTCAAATCAACACAACTTTTCGAAACATTGGATTTTTAAATATACCCTATGTCGAAAAAACAGAAATAAATGGGATATTATGCAAAATGAAAGTTATTATTCAGAGAAAACTATTATTTCTTTACTGATCATGAAACTTTAAGGAGAAAGTTTATTTTGTTGTTAAAATATTAACATTGCAAAGAATCATGTAGAATTTGTGTAAAGGCCTATTAAGGAGACAAACGCAGTGTTTTTTCACAATTATATGCAAGGACTAAATACTATTGGTATATGTTACAAACATGTTGTGCAAACATGTTTTCATGATATAGATTCTGAAGCATAACGTAGCAGTGTATTGCCATTACATACAGCAGAACAACCAACACCTAACTTTCATTGTGTAAGTAAATAGTTTTACCAGGAGAGGATAATGTATTTATCTGAGCCAGCCAGCAATCGGACTAATGACATGTGATCAGATTTCAATTTATATTAAGTAGTTTTCATAGAAAATATGTAAGGCGACATGTTGTGAAAGCGGCAACATCTAAATAACAAGTTTATGTTCTTCTAACATAAAATAAAACTAAAAGCATAATTGGGATAACTGAGCCTGGTTTTCCTTAAGTCTGACACGTATAATTTTAAAGGTAATAGTTCATGACCTATGTAAAGTTTGTAAGTATTTTTTTCGGCGTTAGCTGTCTAAGCTCACTTTTGACCTAGTTTTTCGACCAATGAAATATTGTAAATAAAACTTATTATGCAGCGGGAATATCAAATAGATTATTTTGATTGGTTATTAGTGGGTCTCGTTAATGATTACCGTAACGATTTTTATATTGTGTGTTAGTATTTACCTGGCACTTATATGTTCGGGCATTTTCGTTTTTAAAAGCGATAATTGTATTGGAGAAAAGGATATTTACGGTATAAGTAACCAGTTAAGTCAATTGATGGCTTAAATACGATTTTATATAGAATAATAATGGGTGTCAGATAAACACTCGAGTACAATACACAGCGTAAAACGACAGAGAAGTGCAGATATTTCTGGTTCTTACTGGTTCCTTTCTAGTTCTTTTGATACTGATTGTTAATTTCAAGACCAGAAATTCAAATTGCCTTGGTGTAGAGGTTATCACACTCGCCTCTCAAGCTGAGGCCCCGGGTTCAATACTCGGGAGGGACACTTTTTTTAAAGTTAATTTACGTAAAAGTTGGTAAATTTCGCTCTTGTAACAAGTTGTTATAATTATTTTCATTTATTGTATTTTAATGACATTCATTCATCATTAGTACTAACTCTAAAAGAGGTATTTTATTGAAACTGAATAAATGTACAGTTAATGTTAGACATTCTTCTTTAATCGACGTATTATCACCAGACGAAATTTTTGCACGCTCTTTATTTCTTTCTTTCTTATATATAAAAATCTTTTCCATCAACGCCGTTTATCTTTTTAAAGATATTTCTTGTTCATATTAAAACGTTATATAAAATACAAAGTAGTTTAACACTTGCTGAAAATTTGATGAGTGAAGGAAGCTGTAAACTTAAGGATAGCTTATTATTTTCCCAGCACAAATACCACAGGGCAAGAACTCTAATTGTAATGGATCAGAACACAAATATTACATGTGCAATCAAATCTGCACCTAGATATAATACTTCAGCTTTTAACCAAAGTTTAAGTATAGAGACGGCAAGTAGTTTCCCAATGCCACCTAAAACATATTGATGGAATTAAGCCAAAACTTAAACAAAAGCTGTATTAAACTGTTCTTTAGTACGTTTTGAACCTATTGTATAAGAAATGCGATATTTATTGTCTCATTGAATTTATTTACAATAGATTTGAAATATAATGTTTTAAATTTATGTCTTCACTAATGACTTAATGACTGCCCTTTTTTCTAATATCTTTTTGAACTGAGTACAAATTATTTGAACAAATAATATGCTGAATATAGTTTGAAAAATTCACGGCAATACATAACTTGCATATATAGAAAATTTAACCTTTCAGGACTAAATAAAACGAAGATAGAAAAAAAAACCTATTAACAACAAAGGTTTGTTTATATAAATTGTCAATGAAATTTTGATTTTTTTTGTTGTTGTTCTTTATATAAAGGTACAATTTTTACTTTTAAATAACAATTTAAATTTCTTCATGTACACAAATCATTATGATGATTTATTTTTTTTTGTTTTGATAAACATTAAACAAACACATATTTCTTTCTTAGTAGAATGTTTGAGCCTCCGGATCACTACCACGCCCTGTCATTGAGACTGTCAGACGTCCTGAATGATATAGGTGTCAATGAGAGGATAGTTATGAAGAGGAGGCGACTTTATTTGCTAAAGGAGTCCATGTTGAACATTCATCATCAGATAAATGGAACAGGAGGACCATCGTTCATTTTTGGAAGTAGAAGTGAGGGATCAACCACAGAACAGCTTCATTCTGATGTTGATCACCTTCAATGCTCCTTTAAAAACAAGGCTATACAGGACTGGTCTGACTGGCAGCTTCAACCTGACAAAGTGCAGCTACTGATGGTTCAGGATGAAACAACATCTCCGGGATATTGTCTGCTGCAGCTACTGAGACGTGACGTCCCTCTTCCCGCGGAGGTCATTCTGGACGAACACTCCGTCAGAGATAGCAGTGGCAGAATACTACTGAAAAATTCATTAGTTTACAAAGACTCAAAACTAGGGAGAACTAGACATGGTCCTGCTGGCGCTGAACTAGGAGTACCCGGTATAGTTGATAATGATTATATATTTGCTTTGTTTTGTTCATCATGGCCAAAAGAAGCTGAACCATGGCTACAGCAGCAGAATATAAGTGGCTGGCCTACAGAAGATATGAAGAGATATGCAGCAGAGCATGGATGTTTTGTTGTACCGGTTGCAAGTCGGGAGAGTCCCAACCAGGATACTGAGTGGAGAATATCCACCTCTCATGCCGAGAGATGTTTGATGTTTAGCATAAATATGACGCAATTAAGATGTTATATCTTAATGAAGATGATTCTCAAGACATTCTTTAAACCAGAGTGTGAAGATTCTATCTCTAGCTTTATGTGCAAGAACGTTTTATTTCACTGTATTGCTGATTCAAGTGCCAGGGAATGGACTGAAAGCAATTTAATAGCACGTTTAAATCAGTGCTTACATGCCTTACGTAACAATATATTAACAGAAAACTGTCCACACTTTATCATACCTAGGAATAATCTCCTAGCTGGGAAACTGTCCATTCCTGTCAAAGATCGGCTATTAGAAATAATATGTAACCTGACTGGGAACATAGAGCAATCACTGCTGGTTATATCTATTGATCAACTAGGCAACAGGCTTCGGGTGAAATCTGGAGGCAGAATACTGGCGGATCTACCATCCCGAGAAATTAATGCTGGCAAGGTTATTGTTTTATTAAGTGCAGTTCTGGCTACCGCTCAAAAGGAAAATCAATGTTTAATACTGAAAAAGATATATCATAGACCTTCTCTATCTGTTTACCAAAGTCTAATACAAAATATTTCAGCTATGTGTCAGATTTATTCAGTAGGCAGTAAAATGGAACGAGTTGCATGTCGTTACTATACACCATTGTTATGTGCTACCCTAGGTTCTATTGCAGCATCTGTAGGCATAAATCATTCCCAGACAATTCCTCCAGTAGCACTGATGTGGTTTTCCGCAGGATTGAAATCTGACCTCCTATCCTCTTGGCTAAAACTGGCATCAGCCTTATTCTGTGCGGGTCAATATAAGCAGTGTGAAACTATTATAATTTATTTTACCAATCTTTTGGAACTAATAACTGTGTTTAGCCTTTGTACGTGTTACGACAAGTATACATTATGCAACATAGAATTTGCGAGAATTTGCTATGAGAAAAATGAAGAAGATGTGATTATTAAACAAAACATTGCTTTCTGTGTTACATTTCTGCCATGTGAGATATACTGTGTTCCTAAAGAACTGAGATATGAATTCTTCCGGTCAACAGAAGAGGATCGTGCACTGAGAGGTGAACGAGACTTCTGGATGGACTGGGCAGCAGTAGACTCTATAACTTACCTCCACTTCATGGAGTACAAGGTTAACACTCAGCTCCACAGACCAACAGAAAAATTAAAAGCTCTGGACAACCTGATCAGGACAATCAACACTGAACTAAGACTGACGCATATGGAAACAGCCCTGAATCTACTAGGACAATGTATGGAGCAGGAGAATAGACCGAATGCTGCTTTATGTTGCTACATGATGTCATTGAATGAGCGAAGGAGAAATAACGTAGCAAAATGGCATGTATGTAGACTGTTTGCTCGCCAGTTCCGCCGCAGACAGTGAGATTACCATTAAGAGTGCGGAGAGGGATAAAACTGCAAATGGCTTCAGGCCAAGTTACACAGACGGTCTGTGGCCAATCGGTCATTTTATTTTTTATTTCTCGCTGTTATGATTGGTTGTCATGCGTGAAGTTTTCTTTGTAAACGAACATCGGTGATGGACAAGTGTTAACTTAAATCGGTTAAACAAATATGTCATGGGTTTCTGGTAGGTGACCGAACCCAACTAAAAAGGTGCTGGGTCGATGATCAGAACGATTTCATCAGTAAAATGCTGGTATGCTATCGGTTTTTGTAAATCGGAGCTAAATCGTACGTAACGCTGATAAATCGGTGTTTAATAGCAATTCATCAATGAATCAACACCTTCCGTCAAATATGACTGTTAATTAGTTAATATTTAGTTATTTTTGTCCGATCGGTGACATCGGTCATTAAAAGATTGCATTTCTCGTGAAGTTTACCGAAAATCGTTACCGATGACATGATGGCAGTTGTCGATTGGATCACAGATTTATTCCCAAAAGAGACAAAATCCCACATTTTAATTTTCAGCAATATCAGTTTTAGACAGGTTTTCAATCGGTGATATCGGTTGTAGACAGGTTGTCAATCGGTGATATCGGTTGACGACAGGTTGTCAATCGGTGATATCGATAGTAGACAGGTTGTCAATCGGTATCGGTGATATCGGATGTAGACAGGTTTTCAATCGGTGATATCGGATGTAGACAGGTTGTCAATCGGTAATGGTTATTTTTTTATAAAATATTTTCACCGATCGAGAATTTCAAACATTGATGACGCTAACAGTTTTCATGTTTGAAACCGATATATGACATTATTATTCGAAATCAGGTTTTATCAAGTGCCCGATAAAAGTGGTATGAAAGCGGCCCAAGATTAAAAATGTACAATTCGAGATTGTTATTCTTGCTGATTGTTTGAATCTAACTGTCAACTTTTACATTTAAATCTGTAAAAATAGTGCAGGTTCAGTTTGTTTGAGTCTGTTCAAGAGCAGGTTTGAAAATAAAATAGTATACGATGACGGGTCAACCATCAAGCAAATAGTTGACTGGAAACAAGTTCGAACGTACGTACCTCTTAATTAGGATTTGAATTATCATAACTACCCGAAACTGAATACAACTTTATACGTAAGGCCCATTATAAGCTATGAAGATGATTGCAAAAAGTGTGGTTTTATATTACTATTGGTATTGTATAACGTCTGTGGGTGATCTTAGATAGTTTCAGTTAATTGTTGAAATGAATGACATCGAATAGCGACATACAAGTAATTAGTTTTATTATTATCCAGGTTTTCTTTAAAAAAATCCTGGTTATTAGATTGGTGTATGTCGTTGGGCGGGCGGGCGGTCGGCTGGGCGGGCGGGCGTCAACATTTTCTTTAGTTTTTTGTGAAAGTTGCGTTTTTCTCAGTAACCATTCAAGGTACAACTTTGAAACTTAACATAGTTGTCTGACATCACAATACCAATTATCAGTACAAGTTGCATAATCCCTGACTGTATTTTGACAAAGTTATGCCCCTTTTTCACTTAGAAATTTTGTTAATTTATTTGTGAAAGTTGTCTTTTTCTCAGTTACCATTCAAGGTATAGCTTTGAAACTTAACATCATTGTTTGACTTCACAGTACCAATGTTCAGGACAAGTTTCATTACCCCTGACTGTGTTTTGCCAAAGTTATGCCCCCTTTTTACTTAGATTTGTGTTAAGTATATTGTGAATGTTATCTGTTGATGCCAAATTGCCTGTTGACTCTAAGCTTGGTTTGTGGATAGCTTATATCAGCTTGGGATTAATACCCAGGTGTCTGTGATAAAGGTCAAGGTCACTGTTGCTAAAAATAGATATTCAGTTTCCTCTCAATAACTTGAGTTTGCTTTGGCCTATTGGTACCAAACTTGGTATATGAGTAGCTGATATCAAAAGGCCACTTGGGATTACCACCCAGGTGTCTGTAATCAAGGTCAAGGTCACTGTTGCTAAAATAGAAACTCAGTTACCCCTCAATAACTTGAGTTTGCTTTTGCCTATTGACGCCAAACTTAGTGTTAGTATTTTATATCAAAATGCAGCTTGGGAAAGCTACCAATGTGTCTGTGATAAAGCTCAAGGTCAGTGTTGCAAAAAATAGAAATTTAGTTTCTGCTCAATAACTTGAGTTCGTTTTTGACACTAAACTTAACTTTCTTTCTGTCAATTTTTAACAGTTATCAACCTGATATTTCTTTAAAAAAGTATAAGTATTAAATGAAAACCTGGTTTTCGGCGCGTGGCGACTTTTTATCTTGTTGTTTTATAGTGAGACATTTAATTAAATACACTGTTTAAAAGGAAGTATAATTTGTGCATAGAATATGATATTTATAGACTTATGTCGAAACAATTTAATTAAAACAGTATGACATATTTTTCTCATTGCTTCATTCACTGATCGTAATGCATGCTCCTTTACACGCAGTTTATACCGTGGCAACATTTTTCGGAAGTATTTCGAGTTTGTTCTCAAGAAATCACTGAACAAAAACATGGTTTCCCAAAATTCTGCACACAAAAACATAAATTTTGTTTCTTTTAAAAACTTGAATAACTTCAGTCAGTAACTAAAAGAATCCGGGTTTTTTTTAGGTTCGTACAAACTAACTCTAGCAAAGTGAAATGTGCATATCGGGAATTGCCACATCCATAACCCCACACAGCCAAAAGTATAAAAGAGACAAGAGCATGATTATACAATGGCCAATGTCAAAAAAGCACTACAAAATGTTAACGAAAATGAAAACCCGAAGGATTACCGCCTTCGAACAGTCAGTGACAAAACAATATTGGGGTTTAAACCGGGTTCTAGCCTAAGGGTGCACAAACTTACCCTTGCCCCAGCAGGTTCTCATATGAATATATATAAAAAAGTGAAAGTTGCCTTGGTGAAGAAATAATGAAAATAGTGTGATTATACATTGATTGGTATAAGAATTTATTGCAAATTCAATACAAGATTTGTTATCTTAGGCCTTGCACACTATTTGGCACAGACGTTGTCGCTGGTTATTTTACGTGACAATTTTGAAAACTATGACCATGAAACTGTCAGTTATGTACTTGGACGAGTAGGGCATTAAATAGTCATTGTTTTAATCACTTGAGCACAGATCCGATTCAGGTGACAACTTCCACTGAGCTAAGCAAGCATTATATTTTTGTGACTTTCCGCATAACACTAAATACATGTTTAATTCTAATGTCCTAAATCTCAATGAAGTCAATTCAAACAAAATAGCGTAGCGGTTTTCGGGAGATGATTTTAATCAGTTTGGTTTAATCCCCCACACAGGAGAATATAACACAAAATTGTGAATAATATGGCCGCCAGAATTTCAGCTAAAAACTAAATTGTAATTCAGATTTGTATTGTTAAAGGAAGCCGCTGCGTTCTTGTATTACCTCAGGTGACACAATCGCAAATTTTGAATGGCTTTCACTGGGAAAATTATCTCGAGTATGTATGTCAACCTATCGGATATTCTCCAATTAAAATTATTCCTCCTTGTTATGGGTTAAAGTCTGGCGTCATAGTTATTTAGGTTCTTGTGATGTTTTCCCCCGTAGCCCACAGACTCTAACAGGACGTACCTGGCAGATGTTTGGGGCGTGCAACAACACATAACTAATATCCCCCTCTTAAGTCATTGCTAAAAATAAATTTGTACGACATTGAACACATTGCTTTAATTTAATCAAGTACTGAAAGTACAGAAAACCAGCGAAGCTATTTTCCTTATTGCTTTCTTTCACGCAGAGAAAATCCAGTCCCATGCGGTGCCGTGTTGAAGACTTTGTCATATTTTTACTATTATTTAGAAACCTTTAAACTTGTATGTAAGTCTCTCAATTGTTATTCCTTATATCTTTAATATGAATTTGTTTATTAGCGTAAGCGCACTGATAAACATTGATTACGCAGCTGAAACACACACACAATTTCACGATTGAAAATGAAAACGGAGGCGATGATTATAGTTTGACTGTATAAAATACTAGGTCACGTGATAACATGGTGAAGACGTGTTTTTATGGCTCTCTAGAAAATTGAATATTTTTCATTTAAAACCTGGATAAAGTGTTAATTTCATGGATATTTCTGTGGTATAACGACTCCTTTTATGTCGAACAACACGCCGGCACAAAATACTGACTCAAAAGGAACAGGAAAGAAAAAGAAAAGTAAAAGTAAAATGGTCGGCTAGTTCACCACTGGAGGACAATGGAGGCACGGGAAATTTACATGGCGGGAGTATAATAACACAACAAAGAAAGCGAAGGCAAGGAGAGAAAACTGATATACAATCTGTGTGTACTAATTTAAGTGATAATATTTGTTTAAATGGATCTTACACTTGTGGATACTTGGATAAATCTATAGTAAGTGACAATTTATTTAGTACACCAGGCCCTCAGACTTTGTATAGACAAGACTTTACAAATATGTCATACTCGCAACCTCAGTACAGCGGATATAGCCAACAACAGTTTGCCCATAGTTCACCCCTAAACCAGTTAGGGCAAAATGTTGCGCAGTCCCAAATGGCTCCTCAACAGATACCTCCACCGTGGGCAACTGAAATACTTGAAGAGATCAAGCACATCAAACAGAGAATGCTCACAGTTGAAAATATTGACAAAACTGTAAACTTAATCAATGTGAAAGTCACTGACTTAGAAAATAATTTTAAATCTCTAGAGAAACGAGTTTCCGAGACTGAATCGTCCTGTAAATTCATAGCCGAATCTCACGACTCAACTCAGGAGGACTTAAAATTGGCAAAAAGCGAAATCCAAACGTTAAAGAAAATGTGTCATACTCTGGAAGAAAAATCTAACAATCTTGAATCTGAGAAAACTGACTTGATGGACAAAATCACGAAATTAGAAATGAGATCCATGGGCGATAATCTAATGTTTTATGGAATCGAGGAAAACGAAAATGAGGACTGTAAACAACTGATAAGAAATATGTGGACAGAACATCTACATATGACTAAGGAGGAAGCCGACGCAGTCAAGGTGGTTCGAGCACACAGAGTGGGTGGCAAAAGGCGTGGCGCAACTAAACCGAGGCCGATAGTGGCGAAGTTTTTCGATCCGGATCAACGTGAAACGATCCGCACACTGTCCTTCGATCATGCCGACGCCCTGAAAGACTCGAAACAGGGGATCGGGGTGCAGTGGCCCAAACCGATCCGAGATAAACGTCGCGAGTTAATTCCTACGATGAACAGTCTGCGCAAAAACCCTCGCTTTAAGGACAAAGATGTACGCCTGGTTGTAGACAAGTTAATGGTGGATGGAAAGGAATACACCGGCCCGCGCGTTTCAGCAACAGACGATACCATGGCTTAGGAAAGTCACCGGAGGCAGCTCAGTGTAATATCCTGGAACGTCAATGGATTAAAAAGAAAACTTGCAGACTGCGATTTTTTGGAATATGTGAACAAGTTTGATATCATTCTTCTAAATGAAACTTGGATTTCTAAAAATGATAATATTAACTTAGATATTCCCGGATATTGTAGTGAACACTTATTTGGAAACAAATCTAAAAACACAAATAAAGGACGTTTTAGTGGAGGTATATCTATTTATTTTAAAACTTTCTTAAAAACACATCTGAAAATTGTTGAAAAATTACAGTGTGGAATAGTTGTGGTTAAGTTACAAAAATGTATCTTTGATTCTGATGAAGATCTTTACATAGGACATGCATACATTCCGCCAAGCAACTCAAATATTTTTAGATATGAAGACTTCGACTTTTTTGAAACATTAGAAACACTTATTTCTAAATACAATAATATTGGTCAGATAATTTTTACTGGTGATCTGAACAGCAGGACATCAGATTTTCCTGATTTCATTTGTTTTGATAAATATTTAGACAATAATTTAATGTTGGTAAATAATGATGACATTCCTTTACGCAAGAGCAATGACCCTATTATTGACCCCTATGGAAGGCGTCTACTTGAAGTATGCTATTCCACGGGGCTCATCATAGGGAATGGTCGGTTGCACAACGATAAAAGTATAGGGAAATTTACCTATTGTTCCCAAAACGGGCTCAGCGTTGTTGATTACCTTTTATTTAACTATGAAGATTTAAATCTCATAAGTGATTTTGATGTTTTACCATTTAATGAGTTTTCCGATCATTCACCATTGTACTTTTCTGTTACTTTAAAAAGTACATTTTGCAATCCTAATAGTAACGAAAACAGTACTGCTAATAGTGTTCATAAAATTGTGTTCGATAATGATAAAGTTCCCCTTTTTAGAGCCTCTCTTACGCATGATATGAATTCAATACAGGAGCTCTGCCACAATATTGACCACACCTCCATTGACCACGTGGTCACGCAATTTACTAATCTCATACATAGCAAATCGAGCGAAATATTTGGTAAAGATATTATTATAAATTTAAACAGCAGCCCAAAGAAGTATCGAAATAAATGGTTTAATTCGGCGTGTTTTGAAGCAAAGAAAAAAATTAAAAGAGCAAGAAACGTTTTCAACAAAAATAAAACAAACGAAAATAGACAAAATTTTGTAAGAGAACGAACACAATACAATAGTTTAAAAAGAAAATTAAGTAAACATTTTCGAATAAATGAAGGTCAATCCTTAAATAAGATTGCAGACTCTGAACCGAAGAAGTTTTGGAAAAAAGTTAAAAAATCTTACTCTAAGAAAGCGCCAACTCCTGATAACTTAACTATAGAACATCTATATGATCATTTTAAAGGTATTTTTGGCAATCCAGGCCAAACCTCAAATAATGGCGAAGAAAATCTTCAAGGTAATTCCCATATATTTCTGGATAGAGAAATAACAGAAAATGAAATACGATCAGCCGTTTTCAGTCAGAAAAACAATAAATCCGCCGGGTTAGATAATTTAGTAAGCGAAATCTTCAAATGCTCGTTCGACTTAATTTCTCAGTTTCTGCATAAATTATACAATAAAATGTTTTCAAATGCATATTACCCAGAGTCTTGGGGTTTAGGAATAATTACGCCAGTCTATAAAAAGGGTGACGAAAATGACGCGAAAAACTACAGGGGAATCACGTTAATAAATATTTTGGCTAAAATTTATTCTCAGATTCTATTAAATAGACTAAATAAATATATCCAAGAAAATGACACTCTGGCATCTAATCAGTTTGGATTCCAAAAGGGGAAATCTATAATAGATTGTATTTTTATTTTTCACTCAATAGTAAACAAAGTACTTAATAATAAGCAAAAACTCTACGCAGTTTTTATTGATTTTGAATTATGTTTCGACAAAATTGAAAGAAATTTCCTTTGGCAAAAACTTATATCAGAAAACGTTAGTTTGAAAATGACGAAAGCATTGAAGTCGATGTATATTACGGTTAAACAATGTGTCAGATATAAAAGTACATATTCAGATTTTTTCGAATCGCATTTGGGCTTGAAGCAAGGGGACCCCAGTTCACCGCTACTTTTCATGATGTTCGTGAATGACATAAACGATAACGTCAACGTCGATCTTGACGGCATATTTACGTACAATGAATTAAATTTTTTTCTTATCTTATATGCTGATGACCAAGTGATCTTCGCAAAAAATCCTCAAAGTTTACAACATATGTTATCGGATATTGAAAGCTATTGTCGTTTATGGGGACTCAAAATTAATACAAACAAAACCAAGGTAATGATCTTTGAAAAGGGACCGGCAACATCTTATAACTTTTATTTAAATAATACTATCCTTGAAGTTGTCAATTCGTTTAAATATCTAGGTATCAATCTCTATAAAAATGGGGATTGGCAACGAAGTCAAAAAGATATTGCCCAACATGCGTCTTTTGCTCTAAACAATCTCTATCGTGTTTTTGAATCTATTGAACTGCCAATTTCCAGGAAATGTAAACTTTTTGATTCTCTGGTTGGTTCTATCTTAAATTTTGGATCGGAGCTTTTAGGAAATAATGAAGCACCAGATATTGAAAAAGTGCATACAAAATTTCTACGTCATATTTTAGGTGTAAGAAAGTCGACAAATCTGTCAGCATTATATGGGGAGCTCGGCAGAACACCTTATATTGTGCAAAGGAAAATAAATATGATTAAATATTGGATAAAAATAATAAATTCGAACGAAAACTGTCTGATTAGAAAAATTTATATAATGTTAAAAGATGACAGTGACAATTATAGAAATTATAACAATAGAAATTGGGCCTTTAGAATAAAACAAATCTTAGATAGCATTGGATTCTCGAACATTTGGAATAATCAGTTCGTAATAGAAATTCCTCTTAATTCAATTATACAACGAATTCATGATATGTACCGCCAATCTTGGTCATCGGAAATCAATAATTCCCGACGCCTTGAAGCGTATAGCTTGTTTAAATTTTCTTTACAATTCGAAAATTATTTAGATTTCATACTTGAACCAAAATTTAGATATGCACTGATACGATTTCGTGTTTCATCCCACCAATTAGCAATTGAAACAGGTAGACATGAAAATATAGATAGAAACAACAGAATATGTCGCAATTGTAATATGAACGTTTTGGAAACAGAGTATCATTTTCTATTAACTTGCCCCTTGTACCGAAATCTAAGACGAAAATATTTTAAACCGTATTACTGTCAGTGGCCAACTGTTAGGAAATTTGAATCATTAATGTCCACAAACTCTAAACGAACTCAGTTAAATGTGGCTAAATTTATTTATTTTGCTAATAAGCTACGGAGCGCTAATAGCAGTACAAATTGATAATATTGTATCAAATATTCACCATTTTTGTGTTCCAAGACATTTTCTGCCTCTGAAAATGATATTCATGTAATATTATATTATTTTCCACGAAATTTCGCTTTAATTATTTCCTTATTTCTAGTATACATTAAGCTGTCTTCACCATTGTTATACATTGTATTGTAATATTGTAGGCTATAAACATTGTATAATGTTTTATGCTGAATAAACTTATGGTATGGTATATTCTTTACAGATCGGGACTTTGGTTAACACTGTCTTGTGCCTTTTGAATGATAATGAATGTGAGTTGTGTACAAACATTTTCGTATAAATTAAATTCATGTTCAGATGAAAGGCTCCAAATATTTGTAAAAGGATATTATTCCAGCTTTACCCAAAGAACACGGTCATTTAATTGCACAATTAACACCTCAAGTATAATTTAACACTGAGGGCAGGGAATTTGTTCGCTGTTCAAACGGACCGAGTACCATCCCAGTTTCTTAAAAACATACGGTCAAAGAGACCAAAAATGACATATATTTTGCGATTTTTATTTGGTTTCATTCCAATGCTTTCTCCGAATCTTTGTCATCTTTAACTGTGTTATAATTGATATAATGTAATATATGTCCCAACCTCGCACAAACCCGGCTTCAACATGACGTTATCTTGCCAAAGTTGTGAGAAGAATATGACATCTGTTACCACGACCTTGCATTCGCGTTTCTTGTCCCCCACAAAACCATCTCTCCATGCCATCTTCAAGGAGTACCAGACTGGATTGACCGAGGAATCCTGACAGGATGTCGCTCAGCCAGCAGTTGCAGAGCAATTGGAACTTCCCTCATTGCTGCGGAGCCATAGACGGCAAGCACATTGCCATTTAAAAGCCGTCAAAGAGCTGCATGCTGTTCTACAACTTTAAGATTTTTCCTCAAAGGTGATTCTTGAGCATGTGGACATCGGTCGATGTCTGTTGCCCACCACTAACCCGTGTTGACCGCAGATTCAACGAACACCGGAGGATGCTCAGCGATACTTCGCCCGATCCTTGAAATGATATTGCATCTACCTGGGAGCGAACCCACACCGTCATGGCGATAGCGGAGACATCGCTGCTTGTTTTAGTACAAATTATGAACAGAACAGAACACTCAGATATTTTATGAAGACGTGTACAAAGTACATTGTCTGGATAAATTACAGTTTGTAACATATAATATATTGTCACAAATACAGCACAAAATGGAAAAAAAAACATGTCTATATACAATATTTGATTACCAAGTTGAATAACATATTAGCATTACATAGTTTACATCTAAATGGATATAAATATGAATCAGACACAAAACAGATTATGATCTGCTATATCAGAGGGAAAACTATACAATGATTATAATGAAATTAATGTTCTACGTTGATATTTTTTCTGATAGACAAAGCTTCTTTAACAAACAATGATAGTTTTACAAGTTCATTTTTGTTGTTAGAAGTAATAAGACTAATAAATTTATGGACGGATGGGTTAACATAATATAAACGTTTGAGATATTTTCTTTTTGTTGCATTAAAACGTGGACATACACACACAAAAAACACAAAAATGATACTTGTCTTCCAAGTCTCTTTCATTACAGCAGAAACAATATCTTTCTTCGCGTACGATATGATTTCTAGCATAACGACCAGTTTGCATTCTTAGAGGATGGACAGACAATCTCAACCTACAGAAATAAAACCTAAAACTTCTTGGCAATATATCTAAATACTTTTCGTATCCCAATTCAGTCTTAAACTCTTTATACATGAATAAAACAGGACTGTCAAGCATTCGGAACCATTCTTGTTTGAAGCAATCAATTAATCTAAACTTAAATGTAGTAATAAAGGTCTTAACGTCTACAGCATGTACATTGTCAAACACAAATGGGAACCTGTAATTATTTAATAATTGTTTTACACCATAAACCCAATTTCTGCAACCATTTTGACATTTGATATATGCTTCATCGTAAATTTTACGTAATATAATATTTTCTGTGTTCACAACACTAAACCAATATTTGATAATTCTAACATATTTTTGTATATATAAAGGATATCTACCTAGTTCGCCATAGACACCGGCTGAACAAGCATTATGTTTAACTTTTAACAAACGTTTACAAAATTTCAAGTGAATCCTTTCAATTTCTTTAGATTTCGTAAACCCCCAAATTTCCGACGAATAACTAAGTACAGGTGTAACAAATGTGTCAAATAACTGACAAAGTATTTTAGTTTTAAGGTCAAAACTAGAACATTTACAAAGCAAAACATTGAGAGCTTTTAGAGCTTTTCTTACAACGTGTTCAATATTAACACCAAAACTACCAGTATAGCTAAACACAGCTCCAAGATAATTAAATTCGTTAAGTACTTCAATAGATTGGCCATTATAGGTCCAATGTTCTGTTGGCAATAATCCGCCACGTTTCCTAAAAACCATAATTTTTGTTTTAGATGTATTTACTCTAAGACCCCAAGAATTACAATAATCATATCCAACTTTGCTCATTATCGGTTAGCAAAAATCTATAACGAATTTCGCAATAGATTATGAAAGAACAATTCAGTTTTTTCTTTTCTACATTTTTATTTCTTAAACAGTCGAAAAAAAAAACAAAGTACATATTAAAGATAAATTTCTGCCGATTAAGATGGTTATTTTTATTTTAATTTATCTTAACGATAATTTAATCATTTTTGACTTTGAATATAGCTACCCTATTTTCCGTTTTATTTACAAAGAAACTGTAGAGAAAGTTTGATTTTGTCGTTTTTCCTTACGTATTCTATTGTTAATATATTTTATAAGTTTAAAAAAAAAACAGGTTACATATTTTGCAAAAAAATATTAAGCTATTGTTTAAACTAATTTTTATTAAATTAAATTTAAAACATTTTGGTCCTTTTTAGCTTTTTCCAACACGACTATCGAATATTTTAAGTGAAAAGTCTTCGTAAATTTGCGAACATTCCCGATATTTTACGATCATTTACGGAAGATTGTTTAATTCGGCAGTCAAGTGCAGAAAACAATATAGAGCCTTACTAGTTTAATTTGTAGAAGTTGGAGTATTGTTTTGAAATTGTGTGATATTACATTGAATTAAGTAGAAACACTACATTTTGGCGAATCCGTCAATATTTTACAAATTTCATAGGCGGAAACAAATACGTACTAAATTATTCATGGCATTTAGAAACTAGATTTTTTTGTGAAAAACGCATGTCTCCCCCCCCCCCCCCCCCTGCGCGATGACCCCTGCGCCATGACCCCCGTGACCTTGACCTTTGACCTACTGACTCCAAAATCAATAGGAGTCCTCTACTCAAGTTTGAAGGCTCTGGGTAAAACAGAACTCCTGTTATTGAGTGGAAACGGTTTTTACTCTTCATGCCCCTGTGACCTTGACCTTTGACCTACTGACCCCAAATCAATAGGTTTTTTTTTTAACAGTCGAAATTGTTGACCTGTGGACTAGACTGACTTACTGTCTCTTTCTGTTACTTGTGCTTTCCTTCTCTTTTGGGTTCTAATACTCTAATTATGTCCCTTTGTTAATCTGTTTGGCGGAAAAATCATTGCGCCATGTTTGAAGGAGAAATGCTGAATTCGCTGACAGCATTTCATGAATTTTAATCTTGTCAATCATTCATTTAGAATATTTAGCTTTAAGATATTCAAAGAGTTAATCAGGTAATGTGATGCAATTGCTGAGATTTGTTATTTACTTGTATTTAGTAAGTATCGGCAAGTTGAACTGTTTGTTAGATTGGATCCAATATGGCTGATACATTTCCTTCACTTTTCTGTGCATGTTTTATCAGTGAATACTAGCATAAACTAATCCCATGTTGTTATTCAAAGTTTACAGTCACGGGAGTGTCGTGGGAAGATTGAGATACCTGGCCAGACCAGTTTATGACCAGTTTGTTGTTGTTTGTAAGGGCTGAAGATCAAATTGATCTGTAAGTATGAATGATGCTTATAATTGTAAATAACATTATTTTGTATTGTTCACACCTTTTTCTGTGAGTATTAAGACTTTTCATCATCTAAATTAGGTATCGGACCACTATACCTTTTATTATTGTATTAAGTCTGTAAGAAGATATAGAAGATCAACAACACCAGATTTTCTTATGATGTTTTAATCTACTTTTATATGTGATCATATTATAATGATTTATTACAGCTATTTACTATTGTATGAATTTACATATTTGTTATTGTTAACTATGTATTTTCAGTGCCTTTCTTAACAAGCCTACAGTAACAGATGAAGGACGACTTGTTAAGACCTGTAGCACATCATCTTGTAAAGTTTGTGACCAAATAAACGTCAATAAGAGTGCGAACTGTGGTTGAGTTTGAAATAGAACCCACAAGGTTAACATAATCAATAAGGGCTATCACCCTATGAAGTTTGAAGGCTCTGGGTCAAACGGTACTCCAGTTATTGAGCGGAAATGGTTTTTACTCTTCAGGCCCCTGTGACCTTGACCTTTGACCTACTGACCTCCTACTCAATAGGGTTCTTCTACTCTATAATGGCTAACAACCTATGAAGTTTGAAGTCCCTGGGTCAAAGGGTACTCAAGTTATTAAGCAGAAATGGTTTTCCCTCTTCGGACCCCTGTGACCTTGACCTTTGACCTACTAACACCAAAGTCAATAGGTTCTTCTACTCAATAAGGGCTATCACCCTAGGAAGTTTGAAGGCTCTGGGTCTAAGGGTACTTGAGTTATTGAGCGTAAACGGTTTTCACTCTTCGGATCACTGTGACCTTGACCTTTGATATATTGATCCCAAAATCAATAGGGGTCTTCTACTCAATAAGGGCTATCACCCTATGAAGTTTGAAGGCTCTGGGTCAAAGGGTACTTAAGTTATTGAGCGGAAACGAAGTGTGACAAACGGACAGACGGAGTGACGGACAGGGCAAAAACAATATGTCTCCCCCAGAGAGGGGAGACATAATAAGTATATGTCGTTTTGGTATAGTTGTAAAATAAAATCCGATTGATATAATAAACCCAGACGAAGGTCTAAAAAGGTGATAATTGTAACAAATTACAATGAACCCCAGGTAAATCAACAGGTAAGAAATGTGACATTTTGTGTATTAACAATATGTCACATTGAGCAAATATCTATATATTACATCTATCTATATACCGGTACATGTAGATCTAGGTCTTTGCATTGAGTCACAAAAAATGTCAGTCATAAGAAAATGCATAAAGAAATTAAAATCGTCAAAGTCTCATCTATATACAAGCCTATCTATAACAAAAACCACATATATATTAAATTATTAAGATAACCTAAGTAAATGTTACTTAATTATTTGTAGAAGTTAAATGCTTTCTATTTACAATTAAGTGGTTAAAATGTAAATGTTATCCAAAATTTTATATCGTAAAATCCAATCGGAAAATTAAAATTATTAGGGCATATTTCTAAACACATTTGAAACATAAGCACGTAATGATGTACCCAACTGGAATTAAAGTAAGAACAAATAAAAACTATCGCATCGTAATCTCTTCAACATGTATCGAGATAACATTGTAAGATTTTTTTCAGTAAAACATAATAATTCAATGAACTGTTATTCTTTAATAATTTTGACAAACAAGAGCGCAACAGTAATAAAACGAATACGGGATTATACTGATCGAAAAATTGCATCATTCATTTTATTGTACCTACTCCCAATAAATGACGCGTTGTAAAAACAAAGTTATGACAGATCAATAATTAATATGTTTTATGGCTTATTTCCTGTACCTGTTTAAACAAGGTAAATGGTTCCTATAAACAATGAACCTAGCAAATGCATATGCAATTAATTTAGAAGTGTACCGATTTGTTTTTTCTGTGTATATAGAAAAAGAGAAAAGACAAAGACCTATATATTACATCTCTATATTTATCTATATAGGTCTTTGGAAAAGGCTACACATTCTGCCGCTTTTTTAGGTATCGGGACATTACGGACCATGACAATTACGGACCAGACATAACGGACCAGATTTTAGGACATAACGGACCATAAAAAAGACATAACGGACCATATTTATGAACATTAAAGACCATCTGTTAGACATTACTGACCATTAGACATATATATATATACATTATCAAGATTATTTATTGCTTATTTATTTCTTCGTGTTACCTGCTTGCTTATTTTTTTTCTCAAATGTTAAACTTTAACATTTTTGATAAATTTTGTAATTTTGAAAATATTGCTTTTACTTTCTGATTTCATTAATCTATTTAATTTATCAATTGTTGGCTAAAAATTTCTTCATATATATATTCGTTTAAAATATTCGAGTAATAGGGGCATATTAACAAAAAGTGGTATTCGTTTTCTATCCTCTTATAATTACAGCATTTACAGATTCTGTTTTCCCTTGTAACACCCGCGTACCGTCCAGTTTCAATATTTAAGATACAACTTTTATGAAACGAACTGAATGCTTAAGGGCTCGCAACACTCCTCCCAACCTTGTTCATCGATAAAAAGAAAATTATCAAAATCTCAATACTTGCAAAATGCCGCTCAATGAAACTTTGCACAAATGTATGTTACTAATAAATCTTTATTTTGCATACAGTGAGACACGTTAGAAATGTAAAGAATAAAAGCTAGACCTAAAAATTCCGATGAACAGGATTGGGAGGAGTGTCAAGCCCTTAAATATAATATATCACATACAAGTCCACACTCGTTGTGTCAAACTCGCTTAAGTCGAAACATCGGTTATCTCGAATTAATTTCACGGTCCCGTCAAAATTTGTTCTTTTTACACATCATATAGCGCCGTTTAAGTCGAATTCGACTTTAACAATGTCTTGATAAGTCGGACAAAATTTTAAACCCGCCGGCTCAATTATCCTATATAAAGTCATCGGTGAAGTCGAAGTGATAAATTCGTCGCTGTCGCACAATGGGCGCGGCGGTATCATCAAAGTAACATATTGTCAGGTGGGCAAACTGTCATGATTATTTAATAAATAACAATTATAGTGTGTTTTGTAAAATGTTCACTCAATTAATGCATTTAGATATGTTTAATAGCTATTAAAGACAAACAGCGATTAATTACGATAATCATGTGACCATCGTGCCCTTAAAACATGCGTGCATCCCTTTTCGAAAACACATGCAAAATGACTGATCCAAATGAAGTCAATTCTCCTCAACAAAAAAGAGGCACAAAAAGAACACTCAAAGTTAAAGATTATGAAACAATTTAGTATGCGGCAATCATGGAGGTCGATCGCGGTACATATGACCTGACAAAATATCACTTCATTCAATAAAATATTCATTCAATAAACAGTCACTGCCAAAGGTTTTGTTACGCTTTAATAGTTTAATTGCAGTTTGTATTTCGGTAATTGTAACAGGATTTTCAAGTTTAGGAAATACAGTATTTGACAGAAGTTATTATTATCACAGAATTGCCCAGCATCCTCATTATAGCAATTAGCATCAGAACTCAAATTAGCAAAATACTCTTTCAAAATGTTTATATCACAGGTTGGTTTTGATTTTGACCTAAATAACTTCCAAAATTCACGTTGTTTACTTTTCTTGAGTCGCTCTATTGCTTGCATTTTGTATTTATAGAAATTGTTATTCTGATGAATCCCACCGATGCGCCCGATGGCCTTAGTCACCGTCAGATTACTGTTGATGTCCGTACGACATTCAATGCATTTTTATAAAAAAGCATCGGTTGTTGATATTAAAGCAGTATTGTGAGGGTAAAAATGTAATTCATTGGATGCTCTAGTTCTTTTGCTGAAGAAACTAACATTATTATAACTTTTATATTGTTGTCTAATAAAGTGACAACATATACTTGCACCCACTTATAGCCAGGGCACTTTTTAAATTTGAATTTCTCAAATATGTACCAAGATATTTCTTTCAACGTAAGCTGTACAAACATGATACAATTTTTCCTCCGTGACGATCGGTCGATTTAAAGTTTTCTAAAGTAGTATTTGAACCTATTGTATATGAAATCCGATAGTTAGAGTGTAATAGAATTATTTGCAATAGATTTGAAATATACTGAAAGGATAAAGAAACGCAGGGTAACAATTGGATAGGCAGGTTCGAAAGCTCATGCTCCACGACGGTTTACACTGAGGCAGTGGAGACAAGTTTTATTCACTTTCGACACATGTTAAGGTGTATCATGACCTAATAACTCAATACACAAAGTTTCACTTTATTTGGAGAACGCGTTCTTAATATATCGGAACAAATGTTACCCTGCGTTTCTTTATCCTTTCAGTATATAATTGTATTAAAAATCTATGTGTACACTACTGCTATGACTGCGTTTCTCCAATATCTTTACAGATATAACATATTGATTGAATTACGTTTAAAGAAGGAAAAACAAAAAGTTCAACTCTCTGGACCAAACAAACGAAGAAAGGAAGGAAAACTAAACACAACAAAGGTTTGTTTATTCAAATCTTTATTGACAAGTTGATTTTTGTTGTTTTTATTATTTCAGAATGGAACATTGTTTACCTTTCTAAAATAACTGTTTGGATTTCTACACTTTAAAATTATCATTTTGATGTCAAACTTTTTATTTTGTTAAATTGTGCTGAACATTAAGCAAACATATATTTCTTTCTTATCAGAATGTTTGAGCCTCCGGATCACTACCACAACCTGTCTCTGAGAATTTCAGAAGTCCTGGATGATATAGGTGTCAATGAGAGAATAGTGATGAAGAGGAGGAGATGCTGGTTGCGTTTTGAGACCATGATGAACATTGGCCATCAGTACATCGGTACAAATGGATCAACGTTTCTTTTCGGAAGTCAAAGTGAGGGATCAACCACACAACAGCTGAAGTCAGATATTGATTACCTACATTATAAGCATTTGAACAAGGTTATACAAGACTGGTCTGACTGGAAGCTTCGGCCTGACAAGGTGCAGCTACTGATGGTTCAGGATGAAACAACATCACCGGGATATTGTCTGCTGCAGCTA
>JAZAYU010000614.1:52351-144788 GCA_038501625.1 Corbicula japonica
GAATCGTTAATTATCTGTGGTGAATCGTTATGTGGTGAATCGTTATTGTGGCGAATCGTTATAATACCATTGTGACTGCTCTGATATACCCATAGCACTGTTATATACCAGAATAAATTACAAAAATGAAAATTTGAAAGTTAACAGGTCCCTAGGAGCAATCATGTGCAATTTACCTTTGGCAATTCACTCAAACCCACCGAACAATTAATATTCGTTATTTTTCGATCACATTCGGTATTTTTCGGTCCCATTGTTTTTTATTTTATTTTTGGTCGCATGTGCACCGACTATTTTACAGCGTTGCGTTGCAAAACACACAACAAAGCACCTTACTGCACAATAAGTCAAATTGAAAAAAGGCTAGAAACGCATATATCAGCAAAGGCCAAAATGAAAACAAAATCACCGCACTTCCACTAGAACAGCTGAACACATTAGAGAAAGAAAGTGCGTAAGTTTATAGTATCAGTTTCAAACCTAAGACATCACGGAAAAGAGAACCTGGTCTCCTTGGATCCGAGTTGATATGAATGTAGGCTGTAATTTAGTATTAATGTCACTTTCCCGTTTTAAATTAGATATTTGAACATTTATTGAAATGAAATTATATAAAGCTATATAAATAATGATGACAATAACGGCTTAATTTTACTGCGTTCTCGAGTATACCGATGTTTTCCGATTTTTTATGAGTTTGGCTGTTGCACTGCGCATGTCTGCAATTCATCGGACAAGCAGACAGTAGTAAACCAATTTTGTCTGGCGATTATAGTCGCCAGAGAATCCTTAGCAGGCTTCGCGAAACTGCTGAAAACTTTGTCTGACATCCGGTCAGACAAACTTCCAATTCTTGTCTGACCGAAAGAAATTTTGTCTGACCGAAAAAAAAATTTCAAATACATGTATACTTTTGTTTGTGTATTAAATTAAAGACACATCATCCTTTAAAGGTTTCTGTAACATTTTTTATTCTCTTACATTTAACATCAGTTTATCCAGATTAATGGACTCTGTCTGGAAATCAAAACATTCATAATTATTTAAACAGCCACAAAACCTGTCAATAGAGTATGTGGAAAAAGAATTGGATGGTCTGGATTCCACTGGACGTACATCAGAACTGGGTACGATTTCTTCAGTGTCATCAAATACTGTCTCATCGAAACTATTCTCATCGAAAAAGTAACTACAGGCGTCCATTTCTCCATTTTTTAAACCAATTTTCGCTGCGTGCGCTTTGACTCGTATTCCTTTTGTTTTGCTTTTCATTTTTCATCAGTTTTTTTCCGTTTTTTTTGCCTGGTGTATCGCCATCGTAATACCCCAAGAAGGACATTTTCTTTGTACAAGGTCGAATGTCGCATATGGTAAATTAATCTAGAATTTTATTTTGATTGAAAACTTAAAAAGAAACGACAAAACTCGTTTGACATTTTCTTTTATTCAAGGGAGAAAACTCGGTTTTGATCGGACTTGATAAATCCCGGTACTCGTGCCAGACGGATAGACTCTTACTCAGTCGTTATCAGAAAATAAACGACTGAATTGTGCCGGACATAAGGTCCGGAATTCGGAAAGAAATTATCGGACCGGTTTAATTTTGCCGGACATGTCCGACGGTCCGGCAACTTTCGCAAAGACTGCCTTAGCGAGCTTCAGTTATTTTTCCTCGAGGTTTAAAATAGGCGGTATTCCCCGCACATGCTGGAGATTAACAACACCATTAAGTGTTAGATTTAAAAATACAAAGAACTCAGAGTCATGTTACAAGATGAATGTTTGCCAACAGAGTTTCTGAAAGCAATTTGATGCCACTTTACTGTCGGTTACAGATTTATTGCATATATAGGTCTTTGCCGTGTCATGTTTTATCAGGAATTATTGTGATGAGCAAAGGGTCTAGTTCAG
Source organism: Corbicula japonica (assembly GCA_038501625.1). Lineage (NCBI taxonomy): Eukaryota > Metazoa > Mollusca > Bivalvia > Venerida > Cyrenidae > Corbicula > Corbicula japonica. Next base: position 54,263 of record JAZAYU010000614.1, read on the forward strand.
ATAAGAAGCTGAAGAGAAGTTTTAAAATACATACAGAAAACAAGTGTGACGTCATCCAACAGCCAATCAGAGGCCTCTAGTTTTTGGTTTAAGCTGAGTTCCCACTGCCGATCCGATCAACTCGATCAAGCCCGATCAAGCGACCGGGTACTGGTCTGGCTCGGTCGGAATGAGTGATCGGGAGAGGTCGGAAAGGTCTAGCTTGGTCGGCATCGATCGGGCTTCCTACCCGAATTTTTTTGACATGTCAAAAATATTCGAGTAGCGATCGAGTAGCAAAATGGTCGAGAAGTCCTCGGGAAGCAATCGTGTATTGGTCGAGTAGAAGATCGAGTTGTTCAAGAAGGAATCGTGTAGAGATCTAGTTTGGTCGAGTTGACATCTTCTACTCGATCTGTACCCAATCTGTACCCGATCATCTCGACTTCTACTCGAGTATTATCCGATCGCAACCCGATATACTCGACCTCTTTTCAAACTTGTGTCCAGATTAACTAGACTGCTACTCGACTGCTACCCGACCACACCCGATCATTTCCCGATTGCTGTTCGACCATACACGAGCTAGACACTATTTATATGTAAAAATCTGAAAAAAAAAACATTGAGAAACGGAACAGTGTTAGAATTGAAATTAAACTTAAAAAATGCAAACAAATATATTGGGAAAAAAAGACAAAACTCCCAGACTTTTAAAAGTTTCGGTACACGACCTTCTACGACCCAAGTACGACCATGTCGATCTGGTCGGGTGAAGATCTGGCAGCGATCGAGCACAGGTCCAGTTGGTCGAGCTGAGGCCTTGTAAAGGTCGGGATGATCGAGCGGAAATCGGTAAGATGGTCGGGTTGACGTCGTGAAGGTATCGTGAATAATCGTGTGCAGGTCGTGTGTGATCGACTAGGGGTCGAGAAGAAGTCGTGTATACGGCATTAGTCGAGCTTGGTCGGGCTCAGTCGGGAAATTTAGGGGATTGGGATGATCGAGTTGATCGGATCGGCAGTGGGAACTCAGCATTACAACAGTCGTTTGTTTTCTGATAACGACGGAGAAAGAGTCTATTTATGAGTGCGCAATAGGTTCGATTGTAAAAGAATCAAGTGCACCCAAGGTCAATAAAAATGGCGGCTTATATCCAAAAAGCTGTCAGTTTTACAAAAACAAAGGTATAAAAATGATGTCATCCGTATTTAGATCTCATTAACTATTCATTGAAATAAAACATTATGTCTTTATCCTTGGTAGAAAAATTCTCTACACGTTATAACGAGAATGCTAGTGAAAAAAATATTCTTATCTTAGCCACAAGGTTTTGTCCGAAAATCGGTAAAGTTCAGTGGTTTATCATCAAAATACTAACGTTTCATAGAATCAGGGGTTCCACTAGCTGCTTTATCAGGTCTAGGAAATGGCTGTTTTTACGGACTGTCAAAAGTTTAAATCTTGTGACGTCATCGCAATTGAAACAGAGCAGGGAAGTTCTCAAACGTTATTTTGACTGTCAAATTGTGATATCGACTAACGACTAAAGTACAAGGCAAAATGCCTAATTTGTTAAAAATTCCAAACTGATAATTGATATAATTATTTAATTTCTCAATCACTCTTGCAAAGCGCAGTACAATCTATTATATTGTTAGATAATTACAGACCAGGGATTCTAAAATCTAGAGCTCGCATTGAGGCAGTGCCTTAGTTCATATTAAATATTGTAAATCAACATAACTTTTTTAAAAGATCATTACTATGTTCAGATGATTGTGTGAAATGTTGTTAGATCATTGGTGACCATGTTGGAGAAGAAATAGCAGTGTAAACAAACTTCTGTTCTTTTTGTTTATGCCCTAAGTCATGCTCTGCTATCAGAATTAAAACAAAAATGCTTTAGGTTTGTGAATTTCTAAAATGTGTTAACTTTTGTATCAACCCTTGTCCATAAATTTATGGACACATTTATCTATAAATAAACTGTTTAAAGACAGTCCGTAAAAACAGCCGTTTCCTAAACAGGGTTGGACGGGATTTCCCAGACGTGGGAATTCCCACTGGGATTTCCCGGTTATTCCCGTCCTGGGAAATACCCCAAATTTAGCAAAAATGGGAAATAGTGGGAAATAATAAATTTTATTGTGAAGAAAACGAGTACAAAAGTGAATATCAGCAAATACATTGCAAATATTTGGAAAATATAATAATATTACTTGCAATACATAACATACAGAGCAATGGCATTATGTCACTACATTATCTTTCATATATTTACACTTTCAGAGTCATAATATTGTAAGTTTTTATCACAAGACTGAGCACCGGTAAATTTTAATTTTTTGTACTGACAAAACTGAAAATTAATACTAATAATTTGACTACTAGTTACCGGTAGTTTGAGGAACTCAATGCCTCAGGCATTTAAATATTGACCACACTATAATGGTCAAAAGTTGTAAAAACATCAATAAAGGTGTTAAAGAGATTAACTGTCATACCAGGGTATATAAATTTGTATAATTATAGTGATATACTGAGAGAGCCTTACTGATGATCCAAGATTAAGAAAATTTAATGACAAAATGAATAAAATTAATTATTTTTTCAGTAATTTAACATAAATACATCATGGTACATTTATGTTAATGAACAAGATTTTAAAATGCCCTAGTGAGTTAAAAGTATGATGAAATAGCAGGGTTTGCTTCATCATTCTTCATCACAGATTTTGAAGTCAAAGTATTTCCCACTATTTCCCGGGAATTCCCCGTATTTCCCGGGAAATCCCTGTATTTCCTGCCGTCCTGGGAAATACTAGTATTTCCCACTTAAATGCCAACCCTGTTCCTAAACCTGTTTATATCAAGTGTCAATTGATCAATTTTAAAGAAATCCGCCAATTATAAGCCCAAATTTCTTTAACAGTTTTTTTCACTTTTGGGGGAATGCGGTCGCAGCCCTTTGGAGGGGGAAAATTGCGACGCAAACAAAGGAAAGGAGGGATATTTGGAATATACTTGAAGCCTGTCAAACACAACAAAACAAAGGGTTCACTGATGTTTTATTTCAAAGAAAGTCAGTTAGATGGTACCAGACCAAATTCAAAATAACACTATAGTGATGATAGACTCTTGCACAGCAAAATCTTGACTCTTTGCACACCAGTCTAGTCAGTTAGATGGTCTGGTCTGGTGCAGACTTTACTGGTAAAAAGTTAGAAACTTGCCAGGCATTTTTTACAGGTGTAAACAAAATTAAGAATCCACTGAAACTAAAAAAACCAATAGTTCTTTGGCAATCACTGGCATTGGCAATAACTGGCATTAGAATCCACAATGACACTGCTAGGTAAATTGTTAGGCCATTTGACAGGCAATGTCATTACTAGTAAAACATGTTGGCAAGATTTAAAAACAGGATTTTTAACAGTACCCATCATGGAAATGTCACTTTAAATATATTATGAAGAACAAAAGTTTTGTTTGCTTGTTTTAATGTGTATAATTATTACATATGTATTTCCCTAAGATTTGATAAGAGATTAATCATTTTCCCCAAAACTGGAAAAAACATGCGCAAATTTTCCCCTCTTGACAGGCTAGGGCTGCATCCCCAGTCCCTAAAAAAAAAACCTGTCTGACATGGGGGAAAAATATATACTATTTTGAGGGGGGAATGGAGCCCTATTTCTCCCAATATTTGGCATAAAAAATCACTGTAAGGATAAAAATGACACTACAGCCAAAAATCATTGATGTCAAAATGAGGCTTTTGGCGGCAGTAAAGTGTTTTCTGAGATCTCGCAAAACTGAAGAATCACAGCTGACACGACAAGTCCACTTGCTCCCTACTAGCACATACCAGAAACAAAAAGGGCACATAACTGACATCACAATGACATTCAGTATATGAAAACAAAGCAAAAGAAAATTAGAAACATACCAATTAAATTTTAAGCAACATTAACCTTCAAAATCTGGTTGCAAAAACTGGTTTTCCGACGAAACATTCACAACATTCACCGGTCCACAGATTTCTTATTGCCAAGAAGTGAACAAGCAAAATAAATGCTTGCCAATTAATACACATGGTAAATTCCCTACTGTTTCATGAAATCATACTCAATATATGTGTTAAACACCAAGATTTTGCACTACCCACACTTGTTTGTATGCCCCTTGAGAATTGCAACTTAAATCAGAGCCAGAAATGTATTAGTTTCGCATTTCCAAGCACCTGCCTCACACTGAAAGTGTCAAGGTCAAAAAGAGCATGTCTGGCAATTTTTGGGGATCCCAGCTACACATGTGAAACTGCAAATATAGCATCTAAAAATATTCTAAAGTGCCATGTAGCTTACAGTTTGCCCACTTACCTCTATCTTCAAATTTGACTGGGGCCAATTCGCATCTATGGCTACAAACTCTTTACTGCCTCCTTTTGGAAATTTCAAGAGTCAAAGGGACATTGCCCCCAGTCAAATGGAACCCCTGTAGAATATGTCACAGAAACATTTAAAATTTGTCTAGAATCAATAGTTTTAAAGGAAGATAAAACGTTTATTATTATCTTAGGTGATCCCTACATCGAAGATGGTGTATGGAAGGGTGGTGCCACCAGCAATAAAAACCTCTAAATTTGTGGCTCACAAGCTAGGTCCACCGCTGAAGAAGTCATCCAGAATTTTACTGAATGCTGCAAGGCCTCATGTACAGAGGTATATGTAAGTCTTGATATGTAGTTGCTTGTTGATAGGTGCATGGGCAGATTCAGAGGGGTTTTATTGGGTGGCTTCAACTGAATTAGCTTCAGATAACGTGCATATTGACATAAAAACACTAAAAAAATAAAAACACTATGAAAATTAAAGTAGACTGTATCAATACACACCTGCAATATCTGGTATGAAGTTTCCTTTGATTGATTTGTGTACATATTGATTGATATTATAGCTGATAATGAGTCAAGCACAGCCATTTAACAAACATTCTATGATTCAAACCAAGTAAAACAGGGTGGCCTTCCACATCATCGTCTCTTTTATTCATAAGAAACAACATTTGGTAAAGTACCATCTTAAAATATGTTACGAGGGATGATTGTAAAGTATGCCCAAAATCTGAGTCGTTTTGGTGTCAATAAATGACTTAATTGTGAGTATTGCTGTTCTGTACACCATATGCTTGTTTTATAGCATGTGGGATCAGTGTAGGTCTGGATCAGCTGACGCAACCTTGCCATATGATCTTTATCTACACTGGTCGCTTCTTGGTCAAAAACAACCTACTTATTCTAAAAGAAAAAAGTGTATAACCTGATCAGAAGGCACAGATGTACAGGCTGATCTGGTTCTACTGTTGGCCAAACGGATATACCATATCCCACGGAGTTAAGGGTTAACTGTGGTATGGCATAATGAATGACTGATCAATCTAATGAAAGCCAACAGATTATAGACTCCATTTAGACCTAATGGCATACTATTGACGCACATCTGATCAAGATAAACACCTTCTAGATTAAAGTAAAAGATTTTATTCTTGTTTTTCTGTCAAGGTCCACGAATGCAGTTGCAGCACGGATATCACCCTCGGTGGAGAGGGCACAAGCTGCCGTGAAACAGCGTCTGTCTTCCATGGTGCCAGCAGCCTTACAGAAAGGAGAGGCGGCTTTACCTCCTGAAGAAGAAGATCAATACAGGTAGATTGGGGTTAAAAAGGTTCAAATTGATTTAAATTACCATTATTTCATTTAATTTCGTGGTTATCAAAGTCTGCACAAAAATAATTCATAAATGAAATTTTTACAGATGTGCTGGCTGATCTGGATCTACACTTGTTGCTCATATGATAAAATGGTGTAGATCCTGATCAAATGCTTATAGATAAGAACCATATCCAATTGCATATTGGGCTAACACAACTTTAAATATAGTTTGAGCAGTTAAGACCAAATGTTTGGCCAAATTTCACAAAGTTTTATGAAAAACAGCTGTAACCCTGATCTGGATCTGCAGTGTTGACTATTGGTCACAAATAACCTAATAAACCAAAAAGTGAATGATGTAGATCAGTGTTTCTAAAATTTCAAAATTCCAATCAGACATTGGTGCCAAAGTGAACTATTCTCCGACTTCCGGTTTGCACGAACAGCGACTTCCGGTCCCCGAATTCAGCGCATTTCACTCTTCTGACCCCCAGTCCATTCCTCCCTTACGACATAATTTCTTGCAGGCGATATCCTCTGGAAAAATTCTTTGATCACTTTATTAGAGCGCCACATGACATTTGAAGTTTACGGCGATTGGCATCTATGTTTTAATACACATGCACCCCATGCATTTCAAATGTAACGTAATAGTTCAGATAATCGACAGCAGTGTTCATAGCAATTGTGAAGTGGATTATTTAGTTCATTAAACATGTATTTACTCTCTGATTTTTGGAAAGCAACTACATATTAGCTTTACGTAAATGCCGTATACAGTTTAACCTGACTTAGCAGCCACCTGCAAATAGCAACCACCTGTCTTAATCAGCCAGTTTGATTGTGTCTCAAACTGACATTTTGTTCTAATTTTTAACTGTCTTTAACAGCCACCTGTGTTTAGCAGCCACTTTTGTCACTCCCTTGGGTGGCTGCTTAAGACAGGTTTGACTGTACGTCGATCATATCATGCTTTGCAGCCCGAGTCGAAAATAAATGTTGCTTGCGTAGATTTTTTGTAAATTTGTAATTATGCCCCCCTTCGAAGAAGCGGGGGTATATTGCTTTGCACATGTCGGTCGGTCGGTCGGTATGTCGGTCGGTATGTCGGTCCGTAGACCACATCTTGTCCGATCAATAACTAGACAACGCTTTGTGATACAGTCCTTATATTTGGTGTGGAGGTTGGTCATGACCAGTAGAAGACCCCTATTGATTTTGGGGTCAGTAGGTCAAAGGTCAAGGTCACAGTGGCCTTGACCACAAAAACCTTGTCCGATCAATAACTAGACAACGCTTTGTGATACAGTCCTCATATTTGGTGTGGAGGTTGGTCATGACCAGTAGAAGACCCCTATTGATTTTGGGGTCAGTAGGTCAAAGGTCAAGGTCACAGTGGCCTTGACCACAAAAACCTTGTCCGATCAATAACTAGACAACGCTTTGTGATACAGTCCTCATATTTGGTGTGGAGGTTGGTCATGACCAGTAGAAGACCCCTATTGATTTTGGGGTCAGTAGGTCAAAGGTCAAGGTCACAGTGGCCTTGACCACAAAAACCTTGTCCGATCAATAACTAGACAACGCTTTGTGATACAGTCCTCATATTTGGTGTGGAGGTTGGTCATGACCAGTAGAAGACCCCTATTGATTTTGGGGTCAGTAGGTCAAAGGTCAAGGTCACAGTGGCCTTGACCACAAAAACCTTGTCCGATCAATAACTAGACAACGCTTTGTGGTACAGTCCTCATATTTGGTGTGGAGGTTGGTCATGACCAGTAGAAGACCCCTATTGATTTTGGGGTCAGTAGGTCAAAGGTCAAGGTCACAGTGGCCTTGACCACAAAAACCTTGTCCGATCAATAACTAGACAACGCTTTGTGATACAGTCCTCATATTTGGTGTGGAGGTTGGTCATGACCAGTAGAAGACCCCTATTGATTTTGGGGTCAGTAGGTCAAAGGTCAAGGTCACAGTGGCCTTGACCACAAAAACCTTGTCCGATCAATAACTAGACAACGCTTTGTGATACAGTCCTCATATTTGGTGTGGAGGTTGGTCATGACCAGTAGAAGAACCCTATTGATTTTAGGATCAGTAGGTCAAAGGTCAAGGTCACAGTGGCCTTTGCATACAAAAACGTTGTCCGATCAATAACTAGACAACGCTTTGTGATACAGTCCTCATATTTGGTGTGGAGGTTGGTCATGACCAGTAGAAGAACCCTATTGATTTTAGGATCAGTAGGTCAAAGGTCAAGGTCACAGTGGCCTTTGCATACAAAAACGTTGTCCGATCAATAACTAGACAACGCTTTGTGATACAGACCTCATATTTGGTGTGGAAGTTGGTCGTGACCAGTAGAAGACCCCTATTGGTTTTGGGGTCAGTAGGTCAAAGGTCAAGGTCACGGTGGCCTTGACAACAAAAAACCTTGTTCGATCAATAACTAGACAACGTTTTTATGTTTATTTGTATAATAAAATAAAATACTTCTCAGTGTAAAGTTGTGATTATTTTTCCCCATGACAATTTCAAGTAAAGATATATATTAATGATCCATAACATTAATTTTAAACTATTTCAATATATGCCGTGTCATAAATAGGCACTGATTATCACTCACTTGTGTTTATTAAATGCTTTGGTTTCGTATGGATGGTCACTAAAGCCTGCACATTACCGGAATTGACATAACACTAGAGCTACTATATCTCCGCCAATAGCGAATATTTGATTTAAATTACAATAAAATCCTTTGTGTTAGACTAGGTTAATCTACACGCGCTTATGTTTGTCGAGGTAAATGTAATCCTCTCATTGGATGACCTGGTTATTGATATATAGGAGTTCCACCGTCTTGTAAATTGCTTTCATGACTGGTACCCTTCATTGCTAAAGCTTACAAAAGTCTCTAAATTTCCAAAAATTTAAATTCAATGCTAATAGATATCACTTGCACGTCAGGGGGGGCATTTGTGTTTGACAAACACCTCTTGTTTATTTGAATGTTGTATGCGTAAGTGATGTTGTATGTGTAAGTTATATGCGCAAATATGCCGGTCACTCAATTGTTTTTAAAATAAAGATCATATTCATTTGAGCCATTTCAACTTTGCTGTGAAAACAATTTAAGTGAAGTCCACATGATATAAGTTTTCTTTAAATTTGAGCAACAGCAATTATAAATTTTATTCGGTCGTTGGTCATTTAGAATTATGCACATCGGACTAACACTTCTTTCAATAAAGTCAAACTGTTTTATTGTTAACCGACCACATCTCGTTTCGTCTATGCTGCCGGCTATTCACGGGACATGTATTCGTGGTAGTCATGGCAGCAGAGTTGTGAATTCTATAATTGACATGTTAATTGCTGATTAAGCTGTGAAAAATTGTACATGTAAGTAATTTTTCTAACAATTTATTGGCCACTATTCATGACCGATATTTTTAACAATTGTGAAGTTTGAATCAGACATTCTTCCCAAATATCGGTCAATGACCGGCCTGCCGAAAATTTCGAAACACTGGTGTAGATCCTATTCAGACGGCAGGAATGTGCCAGCTGATCTTGATCTTCACTCTCCGCCAATGCCATAAAGGCAAATATAAGAAGAATCCTCTAACATTGGAGTAAAGTACACCCTATTGAATGATTTCAACTTCCCGTGGGCATTTATTCAAACAACTACAGTAAGTTTATTTCCTATCAGATAAATATGATTTCAGGGAGAGGTTTATTCCGATCACACGTCGTTCAATAATCCGCCATCTGATGCAGAGAAAAGATTTCCTGACTGACGAAGAATTAAAGATGTACGAGGATTTCGCAATTGCCTTAGACTCTGCCATCGTCAACAAGTACCATGGTGTTCTGCAAGAACTCAAGGTTTGTAGATGATGGTAATTCAAATCATTGATGCTGGTTGCAGACATGGGGCGAATTAAATTTTAATGCTAATGCATTACTAATGCATTACTTTTTGTCAGTAATGCAAGGTAATGATTAATGCAACAGATTTAGCATTATTTTAATGCTAATTTAATGCATACCTATACCAAAATGCTGTCATGCTTAGCATTATTGAGCATTAATTGGATTGTGTTTACTATTGGATTTTGTTGATTCATTTTATTAAATAATATTTATATTAACAGTAACTTTTTTATGCAAAGATACTCAAAATATTTAATGTTATTAGTTTATTACATATCTTATTTATAGCAAGAAAAAAACATGAATATGACAGTTAAGTATTTTGATATGTGTTCACTATAAGTAAAACAAGGTACAGACTATAAGGGAAGCCTTTTTCATCAGAATGCTGTAAAGTTTGAACATTTTTTATGATTAAGCAATAAGATCTTAAGCTTAGTTGTTTTAAGAAAATGCTAAATTTAAAACAAATCAATAGCCAGTGATCTATAAAGCTCTGTCAACAAATACAGCACTTTTAAATCTTTTTATTGTACACATTCATTGGGGTATTTCCCACCAATTGTCAAACAATTAAATACCGGTATTCCTGAAAATGGTACAGGTAGAATTTGATGTTCAGTGCAAAATACCAAAAATGTTGTTCTGAAATAAGATACCGGTAGCATCGAAATCAAATTAAACCTTCAGACTTGCTCAAAACTCTTACTTTCACAATCAAATGAAGTTATTTCTAACCATTTATCCAAATTATACTTACTAATTCAGTGTCATTGTAAAATATTAGAGCCTATGTCAGATATCAGGAAATCAGCTTATAATGCAGATGCAGGTGACATAATAATTTAGTTAGATAAGTTGGCAGTGTAGTCCTTTGTCAATACAACATTCTAAATGTGTGAAGGCAGCAATAAATCAAAGATAACAAAAGTGTGTAAAAAGGCTAAACCTGTACTAATCTGTCTGTACTGAGAATAGTTTTGTTGTAAGTTCTTAAGATGTCACTTTAGAACTTCACTCTTTCAGATTGATACTTTGTATAATAAACTTTTTTGTACATATACTGACAGTTGACTTTTTTTTTTTGTCAGTTCACTTATGAATAAAATAATGCTTAATTTCATGCATTACTTTTTGAAATAATGCTAATTTAATGCATTACTTTCTCAAAATATAGTAATGCTAATTTAATTTAATGCACAAATTTGGCAAATAATGCTAATTTAATGCATTACTTTTAAAATAATTCGCCCCATGTCTGGCTGGTTGTAAATTCCATACTGGAAATTTACTTTTATCAATGTGTATCAAGTTACATTCAGATCCTAGTCAGCCTGCACACCATTGCACTCGGATGACTATTTGAATAACCTAAGGAATCTAAAAGCAATAATGTAGATCCTGATTAGAAAGGTTTATGGTTAACCAATCTGGATCAATAATGTTTGCCTATGCAATAAAAGTGTCTATGGAGTAAGTGTTCAATTTTCGCGAATTTTGTGCTAAGCACAAGTTAATGCTAAAATTAAACCCCACCAAAACTACACTATGTAATAAAATATCTTGATTGAAAACTAGCATTTTGCAAATTTAAGCTCACGCTGATATATCATTTATGGGTTTGCCTCAAAATGTGTTCCGCGAAGTTAATTGTCAGATAACCAGTCATACAGCATCTCACAGCACAGAACAATATGTGAAAAGCATTTTGAAACACTTTCTTTTCTAGTACCTTTTTGACCCACTTAACCCGGACAAGGACACGATAGAAACTCGGAAATGGAATCCTCGTGAACGAGAGGATAGCGAGTTCTGGTTACTTCAGAGGCTTGAAGATATCATGGAGAAAGCAAACTTCTACGAGATACCAGAAGACGTTGTCAATAAAGCACTAGAGGAGCATGAAGTGTCCGACGGTGTCAGAGTAAACATTTTTTAAACTCTTGTTACTCAGGGATTCCACTATCTGCTGAAGCTCCAGGGTCATTTTGATCATTTTAGGGGATTCTGCCAATAAGTAGCCAAAGTACCCCTAATTTAAAGGAATAAATGACTCTTTAGCTAAATTCATAGGGGTCAAGATGATGCTTTTTAAAAATTTCTAGAGTCAAAGGGTCATCTCCCAGATCAAATTGAACCCCTGTTACTGTAGGTAAAGATATAAAGATAAAAATAGGTTGTTAATGAACAGGTTAGAATTTGTTACTGTAAGTCCCTGGCAAGGCAAGTTTTAAAGCAAACATTGTTCTGTTATTTGTTTAAGTTCAGTAAACAACTGAAAGTTACTCTAGTTGAACTACAAATGCCGTTAAGCCCAAATTTGTTGAGCATGTTGGTTTTTCATAGGAAAGAAATGTAAACACCACTTAGGTTCTCTGAATATAATAAAACTGCCCAACATTAACATGGCTTTACTTTATTAGAGAAAAAAAAATCAACATTTGAAATTCTATATTCACAGAAATTCAGCAAAATGTTGTTTTTTTCTGTTTTTGCCAACCAATTTGTTTTCAAGCCATAATTCTGGTAAACTTTTAGATGTTGGGTTTTCTGTTACAGGTATCAGTTGACAAAGACAAATATGATGTGATGAAATTCTGGGCGCTGGGCCGGGAATCCATCCCGGCCAGTGTGGCTTGGTACAAGGCGTTGTTTATGAAGAAGGAAGACTTACCAAAACCAAATCTGTACTACAAGCGTGTTGTGATTGCTATCCGATTTAAACGAGACCAAAAACTCATGTTAAAATGTTTCAAGGAGATCCCGGTAAATGCTTTAGAAATGATGTTACCTGATGGGAAAATTAAAATCGGGAAATTAGACAAAGGATTAATTGCAACATCAGCGGGAATTGCTGTTGTTGGTGTGCTTGCTAAAGTTGTGACTCTTCTCGCTGAAATGAACATAGATTGGATGTTAATTTTAAGTGCTGTGACTGGACTGGCAGCAGTGCGAAGCTGGACAGTGTACAAAAATAGGAAAAATAAATATGTAGCCGATTTATCAAGAGTTTTATATTTCAAGAATGTAGCAAATAATCGAGGATTGTTGTCTTTATTAGTGGATAGAGCAGAAGACGAGTCATTTAAGGAAGCATTATTAGTGTACACGTTTCTTCTTGCGAACAGACCACAGACAATGTATGACTTGAGGAGCATAGAAATGTCCCCAGCAGAATTAGGTGGGTATAGCGAAATAACAGGTTGTTGAAATCATGATTTGTACATATTCATGTACATAGATGAAGTAGTGTTTTTTTTGCAATTGTTAACACTGAACTGTCTTTGGTATTGTCATAGTTATAAATCATTTCATATGCCCAATGGTTCCATGGATCTGTGCAGATCTGGATCTTAACTTAAAATGTATAAGAAACAATATTTATCTTTTTTGTTGAAAATTGTTACCACTTCTCGTGCATCAAAATAAAGTTATAATATTCTGGGGTCAACAGGCGAATTTTTCAAATCTGCTTGCATCAAAATGCAAGAATAATTATACGTCTATTCAAATCCATGATATTTTAAGGGCTGTAATCTCAATGTGATTTTGATATTCTGCTTTCTTATAGTAGTCAGTGCAGCAATGACTAGAAGACCCTTAATGTAAATTTTAGATTATTCCTAAGCTAAATCTTTTCTAGAAAACAATATCTACAGTTGAATATAAATTGATTTTCATTGTTTCTAGGTGGGCTTTCAGCCGTTCAACTAGAAGGTCGCATCGAGAAATGGGTGAAGCAGGTAACTGGAACATCTGTGGAGGTCGAATCCAAGGAAGCCGTTAGCCTTTTACGAAAGTTCGGAATACTTAGTGAAATTGACAACAAGTTACATGTGTTGCCGTTGGAAGCAGCCATGCGTAACCTACCCCAACAACCACAGTCCCTGGTTGCTCGGGCAACGGAATCAGATATTTTTGAAGGTTACGATAGAGATGTGTTTGTAGAAACTGAGGAACAGTACCAAGAAGAGGAAAAATTACAGAAAAGAGTCGGATGGTTTTGAAAAAAGCAGAAAAGAGTTATGTGGTTTTAAAGTACAGGAAAGATTTGGTTGGCTTGAAAAGTACAGAAATATGTTAGATTGTTCTTTAAAAAGAAAGTGCTAAATTGACATTGTAAGAAGGATTTAGTTCTTCCAAACCATGATATTTATGAAGTACCAAATTAGATTATTGTGTATACATTGGTTTAACCTTGTGCTCCATATGTATGTGTGTTATTATGTACAGGAGAAAACCTTTATATAATGGAGTAAATGGTTAAACAAAAAGTTGTGCTGTCTGTTCAGGATCTACTCTGATAGCTTCTTGGTCAGAATTAACTTATTGAATCTAAAGCAAACAGTGTAGATCCTGATCAGACAACATTGATGTGACAGCACTGTTAACCCATGGGATAACAGCCATGTCCCGTGGAGTAAAGGTTTAACAATATGTACGATAGATTGAAGATTGTCGAGTACAGATAGGTAATGCATAAAATATGCAATTTTTTATTTGCAGTTTTTGGTGACAGATTAGACAATGTCTCTTTTGCTAATAATTCACTGTTCTGTAAAGCTAACAGGTTGTTGACTTTCGATATGAATTGTGACATGCGATTGAAAAAGATTTTGAATATTGAGAACTCGTTGACATTCTTTGGGTACTTTTTCTGTTTATTTCGTGGGTAGGTGGTTCAAGGAATTAAAATATTGCAAATAAAATATAGAATTGTAAATAAAAGTTATTTATGAAAATTGTAAACGACAAAGTTAAGTACCCACAAAATGCTATTTTGCTGATAACCATAAAAATTTAAGCAATCTCAGTACGGCATACTGAGTTAGATCCCATTTGCTCAGTGTAATAGTTGCAAAATGTAAGATATTGGAATTGAAGTTTTCAGCAACTGGTCTCTGCAAGTTTGCTCAGCAGTTATCTGTTTGCCTCTATAGTTGTGGTTTAAAATATAGTAGTGGAGGGCATGTGTTACCAATAATTATAATGATGTGTTGTACTAGTTGTACCTAACTATGCAGCAATCTGAATTTGGTTGTTCAGACCAGAATTTATTTATTTAGAACTTATGTGAGAAGTTTTCTGTTTTAAACAATTATGTTGTTGATTTATTATTTCAAAAATAAATATTACTATGTTGTTCGCTTTGTTTTGTTGATAAAATTAGTAGATAAAATATTAAATATATAATATAAAAACACATTGTCCATCTGTCTGTACTTGTGTTCATTCGTCCACATTTTCAACCAGGTTTTCCAGATTGGAATACAGGGCATTTTTCCTTCTTTAGTAGGCGACGTTAATGGGCACCTTCCCCTCAGAAAACGTTAAAATCATGCAAATTTCCCCAAAAAGTAACTTTCCATCAGAGTTTTCATTCCCTTTCAGAGAAAATATCATTTTATGTTCCCCAAATTTTAATTAAAAGGTATGGCCCATTCCCCTGGCAGTGAAAAAACCCTGGTCAATTTGTCGGGTGGGCAGGCGTGAACATTTAGTTCATTTTCCCAATGACCATTCAAGGTAGAGCTCCGAAACGTTTTATATACTGAAAAAAAGTATCCACGTTATATGCTTAAATTCTCATTAACATATTTTCATCTAATCAGGAACGCTTTGAATATTGTTTTGTTAGTAAATGATAATTAAGTTTAATTGTTCATGAATAAAAAACTTCCGCACCAAGATCTGAGGAACTGTCAATCGAATAACGATAAATCGTGGATTACAAAACACTACATATTCAATTTAAAGGGAGGTAATTGGAATTTCTAGCGTTGTTTATCGAGGACCAGTTGTGTTATTGATGAATATTTTGTGATTTTATTGATCACAAGAGGTAGAGAAAGTGATTGTATTAAAATAAATGTGAATAATTCAAAGAATCACTGACATTTTTCTGTAACCTTTATTATAACAAAGGAAAGATAACTAAGACGTGGCTGCTGATTATCAAAAATACTTTATCCATTTGCAATGATAATAGAAAAGCAAATTTGTACACATTTAGAATTTCGAGTTTTCGTTTTCAAATTTTACCAAATTTAAAATTTGAAAGTGGATACTTTTCATTTTTGTTGAGTATAGTTGTCTTACATTAAAATCATAGCAATAATCAGGACAATTATCGTAACTCTTGTCTGTATTAAATCGGAGTGTCTATTGCCACGTACGTGTCAATAGACGATATTCTTACTGACACGTAGGGAAAAATAAAAAAATATAATATTTAATGTAACTTGTGTCAAAATTTCAACATATTTATGTCTTAATGATCTATATATATAGTTATAAATCTAAATATTATAAAATGATTCAGGTAAATGTGAAAGTTTTATAACTAGACATGAACCAATACAGAATGAGAACCACTTACAGTATTCTCAATTTAAAATTATTCTTTATTGCCCCTGTTCACTTAAAATTTAAGAAGAAAACCTGGTTTTGTCGTACTGAATGTCATCAGTTTTTCCCAGAATGTTTTAAAGATCTTTCGATTCCTTTCGAAACTGGGTCATCTCGGATAAAAAAAAACCAGGTTATCAGAAATTGAGGAAACACTAAAGGTCTGGTGTTTCGTGAAAGGAAACACGTTGCATTTATTGAACAGGCTTAAGACTAAGGACTTCCTGTAATAAACCTCAAGTGTGACAGTGACAAATGCTTAAATTTGTTGACTGGTAATTCAGATGCCAAACTCTCCCGATTCGTTTGTTACTTACACAATGATTATTCACTTTGGGACCAGCTGTGGGTGAACAGTTATATTTTTCATGTCTTAGCATTTAGTTCTAGTATTTATTTCATGTATCCAAGAATCAGGTGAGCGATATAGGGTTACTGTCCCTCTTGTTTAATAAAACATTTTGCTTGACAGTTTAAATGTAATCCATACAATTCTAAATCACGGAATGTTTGAACTATTCTGCTACTAAGAGCAATTAGATATGACATTGAAGGTCGAAACAAATTGTTTTTTATTTTTCATAAAGACAGCTTTATGGTAGCTTATCAACAACACAACATTAGAAATGTCATAGCTTATGATAATTCATTCAGAAATCAGTCCTAGCAAATCATTGAGAACATTATATCGATATAACATAACGCAAAGTTTATTAACATTAAATGGCAATAGTACTTTTATAACCATCATCACAGCACTCAAAGTTAATCAAAAATTGCGAGGAATACAATCTAATAGTCTCGTGGAGAAAGTAAAAAGATAAGATAATGCGATAAATGAAATAATAAATAAACAAATAAATCAACACGGGGGTTTTGTAGCCGCCCTCCCCGCTCTCACCGAAATTAATGGAAGCTATATTGGATGAATGGGGTCTCCGAGGCCGAGTTGTTAAGGTTGTGCTCCTCACCGACATGGGTTCGAGTCCATCATGTAAGAAGACCATCAAATAACCTTACGAAAGTTTGTTGATTCTATCTAGGTGAAATCTGGGTCCAAAACAATATCAAGTGGC
This sequence comes from Corbicula japonica, assembly GCA_038501625.1. Classification (NCBI taxonomy): domain Eukaryota; kingdom Metazoa; phylum Mollusca; class Bivalvia; order Venerida; family Cyrenidae; genus Corbicula; species Corbicula japonica. The sequence goes on from JAZAYU010000614.1 coordinate 71,380, forward strand.
TACCGGAGGTCTTCTTTCAAAATACTACAGTTTGTTTTCTATAACTTTAATTTTGTTTAGAGACTAATTATGTTTTGTTATTTTTTGATTAGAAGTTAAAGCAAAGTAAATCCAATTCCCATAGACCTCGAATCCAAATATTCAATGAACATAAAACACATTATTTTTATCATCTTAATTTCTAGACAAACATATATTTGTGCAAAGATCTACATTTCATCTATCCAAAATCACACAGGAAATTGGGGGTTAACTTACTAGTCTGGTTATCTGCCCCTGTCATCACTGGTACTGTTTGATAGTGCGTCGGGTACCAGAATAATAACTTACTAGTATGAAAATTACTGATCACTAACCAAACAGACCATATTTTAAACGCGGTGTCGTAAATACGGTGCCAAAATATACATCCGCTGTTCCGGAATAGTCCGCCTCTATTAAACAAGATATAGGCATGAAATTGCTTTCGTTTCTTTTCCTGACATGTTATACCTGCAAACAAGCCAGAAACAGGCCGATTTTTAGGGTTAAGAGCCCCTCTCCCCAGATGAAGAGAAACAATTATCATATATTAAAACGGACTTTATTCATGGACCGCGGAGGAATACTGCGTTATTTGGTGTAATGCACCCTCTATTAGAGACTATAAATTTTATGATTGTTATTGTTTACAGACTATGTATGATCACGTGTTTTTCTAGCAACAAGTATTGAACAGATTGCATTATCCTTTGATTGTAAAAGCATCAATTTATTGTACTGACAGATTTTTATCGGAAGTTTAAGTGGTGTCTATTTGATGATCACTTATCCGTTGTTTACAGATTAACGTTTTATCATATTTGCAATTCTCGGAAAGTCACGAGAGCGGTATAAAATTAGCTTTGAATCAATCAGGTAAAATTACTTCATTCGCAGAAACGGTAAACATATTTTTCAACGTGTGTAGAGCTTTCATACTAGTTTTTTTTGTGGGAGCGGTGAACTAGCAAGCGGTTGGTGGGAGTTATGGGTTCAAAACTTCAAACGTCAACTCATGCAAATATTTTTTTTCCAGAACCCAATGTTCGATATATAACGGCTACATTTTCCATACTGGTGTAGTAACAAAAATGTCTGAAAAAATAAAATGAAATAGAAGAAAAAATCAAATTTTATGAAAACTCCATATTTTCTGCATATTGAAGCTGAGTACAAAACTAAAAAAAATTGAAATCGATCAACTGGATGCTGCGATATTGTCGTTTGGGCTATTTCTAAAAATGGCATGTGAAGTAAAAAAAAATAATGGAGAATATACACTTATCGGACAGAATAAAATTTAAATGAATCGTTATCGACCAATATTAAATACATTAAAAGAATATTAATTTATGTGTCTAAAGTACAATTATTACTGTTTCTTGTTATTTAATTGTGAAGTTTTGTAAAAAATTCTTGCAATTTGTTTTGCCACTGACCGTTCCAAGGCGGTATCCCCAAAGGTTCTCTTGTTTATTAATTGTTTGTGGCGTCCTATTTGAATTGACATACATATATAAAACATGAGCTCTCTCTCTCTCTCTTCCTCTCTTCTTTTTCGCTGCGTGGGGAGGCTGTGTTTTTTTAGTGTGGCGATTCCTGATATGCATATGTTGCTTTTTTGTGGAAGCATCGAAAATAAGTGCTTCAAAACTTGCGATATCGCATAAAGATAGAAACAACTCATATTTTTTAGAAATTGTCACACTCCTGACTAACACATTTACCCATTGTACTCAATAATGTTTCACTAAGGTCATTCCCGAGTGTCACAAATAAACTAAACATGACACAGACTTTCTGGAAAATCATGTTTTAGTATTCATGTAAGAGATATGCATATTTTGGCACAATATAGCAATATGTACATGATGTCACACTCTTGACACATTTAGAAGATATTTTTTCAAGGGAGCTGAAGACAAAATTAATGTGATTTAAATAGATGTGATAATATTGAAATTATTGTATCTAGAAACAATATACTAAATCATACACATATTTTGTATAATTAATCTTTAATGTCAAATACATTTTTTTTAATCAAAGATGTATTGATTTTCTTAATGTATTTTCTTATCTACCACGTTTGACTTAATGCCATAACTTTTGATGACTTGAAGTATTATATGCTTCATTTTATCATTAGCTGATGCCCAATAAATGCAAGTATCACTTAAACACCACGTAAACTTGTCTATTTTCCAGCTTTTTGTAAACTGATGGTGTAAACAAATGGGGCACGTCACGGGAAAAGGTACCTTCGGACAGTTGACGTCAATCTTTGAAATGACGTCATAAATTTGAGCAGACGACATTATTTATTATGCATTTCGCGGTAAAAATACCATTTTATTGTCAAAATGTGTAACAAAATCACATTTTAGTTATAAGAAATTGATTTATAGTTATAAGTCCTTTTAAAATTTGGTAAAAACTAAAATATCACTAAAAATGACCGAAGGTACCTTTTCCCGTGACGTGCCCCAAATGTGATTTTCGCCCATTATTTTAGAATATTTTTAATCGATAGTGTTATTTTGACGAAACTTCTCACATCTCTAAAGGGCTTGTTATGGCATCTTTGAAAAATAGGAAAAATCTAGTAACCGTTTGTTTGATATAACAAGAAAACCCATACAAATCATTTGAGCACATTGTATCTGCTTGAGTATTATGGAGATTAACTACACTTCACACAAGATAAAGAAAACCTCCTTTCAGTTTTTAAAAGTAGAACCATGATGACCGTCCATCTTGCAATTTATATTATCCGATGATAATTTGGAATACAATCACAGAAAATACATGTAATACATAATTATAAGTTCTTTCCAAATATTTTAACAACAACATGGTTGACCGAATACTCCTTTTTCTGAGGTGTGCGCTCGTTAATTAATGTTCGGGGTGTGCGCTCGTTAATTAATGTTCGCGGTGTGCGCTCGTTAATTACTAGTAATGTTCGGGGTGTGCGCACGTTAATTTATGTTCGGGGTGTGCGCTCGTTAATTAATGTTCGGGGTGTGCGCTCGTTAATTAATGTTCGAGGTGTGCGCTCGTTAATTAATGTTCGGGGTGTGCGCTCGTTAATTGATGTTCGGGGTGTGCGCTCGTTAACTAATGTTCGGGGTGTGCGCTCGTTAATTAATGTTCGGGGTGTGCGCTCGTTCATAAATAAAAAACATTAAACTCCGCAACTACTAGTCAATAAAATTGTCTTTAGATGCAAACATGTTAGTTAGTGCAATTACGATTTAATCAATAAGCAAAGCTTTGAATTTTAAAATAATTAGCTTTCTAAAAGCAATAATAAAATTGTCAATTTCGATTAGTTTAGCATCCGTAGACACTCGATAATCTGTCAACAACTGTTATTTGCAATCAGAGAGTTTTCAAAGGCTTGCAACAATGCAGTCACGATATAGCAGCAACAGCATAATTTTACACGAAGTCTGTGATGCATAAAATGTAGGAATCTTTAAAGTGCATGCCGCAAAACAAGGTTAATGAAAACACCGAAGGTTCGGCATTGACGTAAGGTTGCGTACATGTATCGTACATGTATCGTGTGAATAATGTTCATAAACTTAAGTCATAACTATGATTAAAATGACAGGACAGGACAGTGCTTTTAAGAACTATTTTTTGCATGTCAAGAGCGAGTGCTGTACGGTTTGGAGAGATTCTATTTTTAGATTTGTTGATTGTCAAATCTTAAGAGTTTTAGGATTCGTACATCTCGGTCTACCAACGGACGCATTGAAACTAATGTTATTATTTAACTAGCATGATGTATTTACAACATTTCTCTAATGTTTACTTAGTGATGAAAAGTTTGATATATATATGAAATATATTTTTTTTTTGCATTATAGCGACAACTGATAGGATTGTTCAGTACGACCAAAAAATAACAGTTTTCTTATTTTTAAAATATATGGAACTTTTGAGAAAATGTTTCAGGCCTGTTTTAAGATTATCTCAGTGGTACAGTTAATTATCCATTATATTAGATTTTTAAATAGAGCTACCTCAATTTAAAAAAAAAACACACTAAAAGTAATAGCTCATTTGACTGACGTACTCTTGTTTTATACAATTAAGATAACCATGCACGCAGTTAAGGTATTTTTGCAAATTAAGCTATGGAATTAAAAGTGACAACATACGCTTACATTTATTTATATATCACTACAGCAGGTGATCAGTGTTGTGTGGCGGCTGTAAAAAGTCTCCCTGTTCTTCACCTTAGTGCAGTTATCAGTTTTAATTACCTCCCAAGAGGGTAATATGCTAAATTCAAACCACGCAGAATGTCAAGAGGCAGTATAAGGGCATACCCGTACTATCCTTTTCCTGTCTATTGCATGGTTGGATAGGCACTTTCGCCATATTTGTATGGTTTTGTGGTTATCTATTATCACTTATCATTGTCATCATATTATTATCTATCATTATCTTTACATTTGGAATAGATGTACATGTAAGAACTTAAGAAGTTTTATCAACAAACGTCGTTTTGGTGTCTTTCGACAAGTTATTGATTGAAACGACTTCACAATTTGTCACCGCAGTTTGATGTGTCGGCCTCACGTGTGTTAGACCAGTAGGATGCGTTTTCCTGCTAAAATGATTCGAGAGGGTTAAAATCATATTATTTGTTCCAATACAAGGTTTCCTAAACGCTATAAGAAGAATTAGACAGCATGACGTCACTTCCTCCAATCGCAGAACAGACTGCAAAATCCACCATTTCCACGCATTTACGTACATGGCGTCACTGTAGACGCCAAATTCGCTGCAGGCAGCGTAGAGATGCGTAATGGATACAGAAAATGCGACGACTGATGCACTAAAAGAGATTTTAACGAGGCGAACTATTTTCTTGTTTTCTTCACCTGTAATAGAACATAAAAATATGGAAAAATTTAGTTCATCACACGATTTTCTTAACAATTTAAAAATTAAAACATACTTGTTTGAAAATTTAATTGTTGAAAACAAATGACGCATATTTTACATATTTATGTAAAACTCAAAAATCTATCTTTTTCACAATTTGAAACAAAGTATATATTTTGTAAAACAACGCACCTCCGTCGAATTTTGATAATGATGTAATTCCGAAAAGTTCAAATTAATTTAAATAATTGAACTTCCGATTCTCGGCGTTCTAAACACGGTTAATCTTATAGTTTATCTTCTTGGGGGAATGAAAGATTTTATTTGATCTCATCAGATTAACTTTAAATTTACTGATTTACTTCAAACTTTCTTTGTACGATGGAAAGGTTTATTAAAACCCGATGAGACTAATACTAATACATTTTAGATTTCATTTTCATTCTTATATTTCCACACCAAAATTCAAGACGAGTGTAAATAAGTGTAAATTACTAAAAATTCAAAATCGAATGATATGCACCTAGACGGCTGACGAACTTTAAAATCGCGAGAATCCGTGGCTGCCGGTTATCTAGTGTGAAGTAATAAAATTTTCAAATTATCCCAAACAAAGATAATAAAAATGTAATTCGCGACCTAAACGTTCTTTGACGATGGAAATACACGTAAGCACATCTTACCAATAATGACTCCGCTGAGGCATTTTCTGTGAAGACATATAGCCGTATACATGTATCCCGCCGACAGAAGACCTCCGTACACGACGAACAATATCTGGCAGAATAAAATCATTGGCGCACAGACGTCACTATACAGACATATGACATCAGACGACACTACAATCGCAAAATGGCAGGCGGTGAAAACCAGCAATACCCAAAGTTTCTGGAACACTGGAGGACCGAGAGTCATTTTTGTTGTATCCAAGAACACAAGTAAAAGAACACTGAAGGAAGCGGTGAGTCCTGGTAGCGAAAAAGACCAGACCAAGTTAAATGCTGGACCCTTTAGATCATCAACAGTCTGATAAGGGTTTATAAACATAGCAAGAGAACGCGCGGTGGTAAAATATAACAAAAGACACTGTAGTGTGAACGTAAGTGTTCCCTGTTTCAACAGCCTTTTGTCTCGGAGGTAAAACGTCATGCTGATTGCTGTTAAAATGGCTACAATCAAGAAAATACTCGCAACTGGGTATACGTGAAGATGCCAAGCTGGTCCCCATTGTTTGAACGCTTCCGGCCAGTGCGGTTCCGGTTCCGTTGTCGCGAATTCCGCTTCTGCCCCAGGATTTTCTGGTTCCCCTTGCGCCTCTGGCTCCACCTCCCCCTCAGCTTCAGCTGCCGGCTCAGCCATTATATCATCAAATTTATTTTAAATTAAAATATTAATATTGAATTAATTATTCCATCAACTATTCACGCACAAAGTAACTGTTTATCAAATATCTTAACGTAAATACAATTTTAGAAAAAAAAACGTTTTTTTTAAAGCTATAGAACTCTACAATTAAAAAGCAATTTCGTGGCGTTTGTGTTGCTAAAAACTCTCATATTTAATACTGTCGTAGAAAGACAAATCAGATACTGGTCACTGAATGGGATCAAAAGCGTTACTGAACGAAGTTATCATAACGCCAATATTCTCATATTTCTTACTGTTGACAACAGATATCGGAAACTTTCAGAAAAAATGATACATGAATAGCTGCTAATGACTTCTCTCCGTAGGATTTCCTTTAGGGTAGATTTGTGGTATTTACTATGATTTTAACTACAAAACTTGACAAAAGAACGTACAGAGCAAGGACCTTCCGCGCACAGTTTGACGTCTGTAATCATTTGACAAGAATCTTGCTGTCATTGACTTGCGGCGCAACGGTTGTAAATGTCAATTTTATATACTTTTAAGTCTTCAGTTACTATATTAGGAAAGAACTTTATATTATCTATTACAATGTATTTCTTTATAACTAATAATGTGATTTTGCTACATGTTTTGACTATTAAAGGCCGTCTACAGTCATCTTTGCACGTTCATTGATAAAAATATAAAATTATCAAAACAACACAAAACATCATTTAAAATTCTCACATCCGATATATATATAATACTGACAACATCATGCTGTTTTTTATCCTTGAATTTCATGGTCGCGTAAATGGGTGTCACATATTGATTTCTCTCTTCAAATTTGGAAGTTTTTCATAAAGGACACACCATATTGTTTTTCATTATTTTATGCCCATGTTGGCATTAAAATGTTTTGTGTTGTTAAGCTTTTGTGAATTTATGTAAATATAATTTTGGACAATTTTTAAATATAGGTTTTTTGTTTTTACTGTTCTAATTTACTTAAGGTATATAAAACGGAAGATACATTAACAACTATTATTATCATAAAGGCGTACGCTATTGCGTTTCCCTATATGTTCTATATAGAGTCTTGGGACTCTCCTTCATTTAATTACTCTAAAACAATATCAGGCATGGTCTTCCGATGAAGTGTGAATATAAATCTACATAAAAACACAGATTCCACGCCACCATGACCGTAGCTTTCTCCTCAAATTTCACTTTGAAGACTACCGCCCTTGCCTATTGACTAAATTTTATGGTGGCTAATTTATGCCATTTCGTTTTTTCGTTACTTCGCCGCGAAATAACGCGAAGCGAAAAGACGAAATAACGAAAAAAACGCCACGCAAAAAGACAAAATAACGAAAGAACGCCACGCGAAATAAAGAAAAAAACGCTATTTTTGCGCGAGATAACGAAAAGTCACCGTGCAAAAAGCGCCAATTTAACTGTACAAAATAGCGTTCTTTCTAGCTTCACCTGGCATTTTTTCGTTCTTTCGCTTGGCGTCTTTTCGTTATTTCGCTTGGCGTCTTTTCGCTCCGCGTTATTTCGTTATTTCGCCTGGCGTTTTTTCGTTGTTTCGCGTGGCGTTTTGTCGTTATTTCGCGTTACGTTATTTCGCTTTGCGTTTTTCGTTATTTCGCTTGGCGTCTTTTCGTTATTTCGCTTGGCGTCTTTTCGTTATTTCGTCTTTTCGCGTGGCATTTTTTCGTTATTTCGTCTTTTCGCGTGGCGTCTTTTCGTTATTTCGTCTTTTCGCGTGGCGTCTTTTCGTTATTTCGCTTGGCGTTTTTCGTTATTTCGTCTTTTCGCGTGGCGTTTTTTCGTTATTTCGTCTTTTCATGTGGCGTCTTTTCGTTATTTCGCTTGGCGTCTTTTCGCTCGGCGTTTTTTTTCGTTATTTCGCATGGCGTTATTTCGCTTGGCGTCTTTTCGTTATTTCGCTTTGCGTCTTTTCGCTCGGCATGCATGTTTCTGGCAATGACTCAAAGTGCAATGCACAAGAACCGTATCTCTACATTCTTTCGTTTTTCAGTAATTGCCCTTTGATTTATTTTACAGAGCATTTCTTGTGCGGTGAGTAACTTTGTCAACATAGGTTCAAATGACTCCAAACTTGGTATGCATGTTTCTTGAAATAATTCGAAGTGCATTTCACAAGAACCGAAACCTTTCCTTGTTCCGTTTTTTCAATCAATTTTCTTTGATTTTTATAGAGCATTTCGTGTTAGGAGCGTAACAACGTCACAATATGTTCAAATGACTCCAAACTTGGTATGCATGTTTCATTATAAAAGCAGTGTTAAGTATGCTTTGCGACAATAAAGCTAATATTTTGTCCCATTAATATCGTGAAATTATATCCCTTGACCTTATAGAGCATTTCTCGTAATTCTTTTAAACTATTCCCCTTGATTGATTTTAGTGCCTTTCTTACCAAGCGCATAACTTATAGTGCATGTTTCTTGCAATCAGACAACTAAAAGGTTATTTTATATTGTGAGTTTTGTGCAAATACATTGCTAATAACTGTACAAAAAAAACTAATTAACAGATTTTATGTCGACAAACATTTCCTTATCCGAAACATCCGACTCGCGGAGCTCTAGTTTATTTTATTTGTTTATTAACTCAACCCAACAAATGCCACCACTTTTATGGTTTCTTTAATTCGTTCATTTTCTAAACTACTTTTAATTAATGTTCAATTCTTTATTTCATGGTATTTTTAAATTCTTGGATCGATCTGATAATGAATCCCCGAAAATACCTTAATGTATACCACGATGAAAATACCTTAATGTATACCACGATTATTAATGATTTCACACTACCAGTTATTGCTTTCCAAATATACAGCAACCATATAGAGGATATTGTTTTTACCAGTGTAAGATTGAAATATATTTCACCGAGTAAGCTCCGGAATTCGTATTTTCACGAGTGGCGAAACCACGAGTGAAATTTCATTATTCCGGAGGTTACGAGTGAAATATATTTCTATCTTTCACTGGTAAAAACAAATTTTCTTTTTATTTTATGCTTTTAGTGCATTTGAGGGAAACGTTGCAAGAAATGGCACCAAAACCGCTTGTTTATGACGTAACGTCATGACGTCACATATACAAATTTGAGCCCGTTTTCTAAACATTCTCATTTGGTATGTTATGTGCGTTTGGGTACCAACGTGAAAAAATCAGTGAAAATAACAATGATATTCCACTGTTTGAAAACAGTGAAATACAACTTTTATTTCACCGGGAAAATTCTATAATTCACTGAAAAGCATAAAATAAATCGCTACATTCAACTTTAGACGCTCTACGATAAACACACATAACGATAATGTCCATCATGTGTCACGTCAGCTTACTTATATGGTGGCTGATATATGCCATCTCGATTTATGTTGATTAACAAACCGCGAAATAACGCCATACATATTTACGTAATAACGAAATAATGCTAGGCGATAAGTCGAAATAGCGAAAAAAATGCTTGACATTTTTACTTGTAAGAACATTTATCCACCTAATGTGTGAGGGACACCCGGCAACTTTCATTTCGTTTTATCGCCCTCAAACTTTCTTAAGGATTGAACTGTTTGCCGGCTATGAGAACTGTATGGGCTGTATCATGCATACACACCCATCATTTGTTAAAATATGAAAAATATAAACATGGATGTAACTCAAGATTAAAAAAATCACTATTTCTCTTGACAAAAAACAAGTGTCCGAAAATTTGGAATTAAAGAGTATACATGTTACATAGTTGTCTGATTATATGTTGTTTGTTTGTTTTTTCTTGTTCACTTTTTGTTAACGATAATTTTATTATCATTGGGAAAATCAAGAAGGTGGTCTGTAGAGTACCCAGGTATAAAATATTTTGTTAAAGTGAAACTTTATCATCGCCTAAATCCATGCGACATATGACTCTAAATTTGATTATGGAATTGATAAAATATCTATAGCTTTAAAAGGGAATTATAAACTAATGTTCAGATAGATATATCACTGTACGACCAAGTTCTCGAAGCGTAGTTATCCCTTTAAACTTCTGTTGAAATGGATAATTCCTTAAACCACTGAGTTCTTGGGGCGTAATAGTTCCTTATCACAGTCGTGCGTGAACAAATTGGACATCTTATACCGAAATCTAGTTCAGCTTTGTTCAAGTATTTAATGAGGCAAACAGTGTGTATGACATGGGAGCAAGCGAGCATCCTTGCCTCACTCCTCGGTAAATCTTCAAGACAAATAGGGCATGAATCAGGCGGTTCTTCTACAATGTAAGGTGTAGTCGGGTAATCACTTTTAGTGTAGTTTGGCTGTGCGGTGGAATTTTCGGATGACCGATTATTGGGGAAGCCTTCAGTTTGGTCATCATGGATATGACTTTGTTTCGACAGCCACTGGTCAATTTTTATGTTGAAACGATGGTCAATATGCTCCGAAGAAGGTCTTCTGACTCTGTGTCCTTCATGAGCATTCTTCTTATTAGTTTCTGGCACAAACGGGTGTCTGGTTTGCTCGGACTTTGTCGCGCATTTGTGATCTTTGTTTTTATTTTTCCCATTATTATCAACGGTATCTGTCTTTTTGAACCATATCGGAACGTTTTCAAATATTTGTTCAGTGTATTGTTTAGGCCTTTCACCCGTCTTCTTCTTTGATTTCGACTTTGGTATTGCACATTTATTTGTCTTACTATTTTTATTTTCTAAATGTTGATCGCAGTTAACAGAAAGTTTTATTTCGTTACCAGTTAATTCAATATCTATATCCTTTCCTTTCATTTGCTTACTTGTATTCTGTTCTCCAACAAAGCTAGAATTAAATCGTGACGACATTTCTAAGCGATCATTTTCCCAGTTCTTCTGGTACTGTTTCAACCTCTCCTTGTCGTCCCGTTTTTGTTTATATGATAGAACTTCAGAACTTCTGGTTCGCCGAGGTTTTACGTCGTTGCGTTGTCTCCGTCTCATCTTCTCGTCAAAACTGTGAGAATGAAGCAGTCGCTTTCGTTCTTGTCTTTCTCGTTGTATTTCATCCTCTTTTGATAAATGATGCGAGTTTTTACTTGCTTGAATGTGTGATGCTCTGCTTGCAAGCGATGTTGTGCTTTTGTTAGATCGAAGACTTGATTGTTTCACTCTCGGTATGCGCTGAATGCTGTCAGCCTCTTGACTGTGTGCCCAATGTGGTCTGTTGTTGATTTGGTCTATGTTTATATCAACAATAAAGTGAGGAACGAACGCTTCTGTAAATAAAAATCTCCAGCAATAAGCTGCCCAGTTGGGCAACCACCAAGGTCTAGTAATGTCATCACATTTTGCACAAACAGTGCATAGATTTTGCTTACAATCCCTGCAGTATTTTGTGGCCCGGCTTCTCTCATGCTTTAACCAGCATTTGTCACAGAAGAGGAAATGTGGTCCACCTTGAGAATAGTTGCTCCGCTGAGACGAAATGGAGCGTCTTCCAACTGAATCGGCATCTGAATCCACGTTATCAAGCAGCGTGTAGCGTGTTCTATATGGAACTTTACGATTGCGAAACGAGGTCATGGTTCTTTATGGTTATTAGTCAGTCTGAAATAGAAACGGACAAAATCTAACATGTTATGCCTAGGAGAATAGCGTAAATTGCATCGTTCCCATTTAACTGCATTTAAGTTAGAGACTGAATAAAACATAAAAAAATAAACGACACAGTCCTCATAAGGAGCAAGCACGATTGGGTTTCTATGTCTTACTAATGTTCTTTTTAGCATTTAAATCATTTCATATTTTACCATTTACGCAAATTCACCATTAAAGAACGTCATGCAACCCGAATATTTTATTAAATAATAAAAACGTATTTTACATGTTTCTATGAAAAATAAATAGTAGTCCCCAAAATCACTGCAGCTTTAAATTAAAAAGAAACAACGTGTATTTAATATCATTTTGTTATTTTACCATAATTTTTTATTAAGTATTTTTTCTCAAAAACTTCATTTACATGTTTATGTGATATTTTAATAGATTCCAATATCACTTCAGTTTTAATATATAAAACTAATGTTTTAACATCATTCTGTGAAAAGAATAACTATAAATATTACTTTATAGCTCTGTTAAAAGAATAACAATAAATTGTATAATACCTCGCTATGTGACAATATACATTTTATGTGTCATTGACTTAGGTCCAGCTAGTCATGATTGTATACAATGCGCGCTAAAAAAGAAGACAGCTGTGTGCCGTATATACCATACAACATTATAATAGTTGTGAACCAGAATGTCATTGTTCTTAAATCCAGGTTTTCTTTGAAAATCCCTGGTTATTAGATTGGGTTATGTCGTTTAGCGGGCAGGCGTCCGGGTGCCAAAGTGCGTTTAAGTGTGCTATATCTCCGTTACTAATCAAGGTAGAGCATGGAAACTAAACATAGTTGTCTGACATCACAACAGCAAATATTTGGAGAAGTTCCATAACTGTTGACTGTATTTTTTCATAGTATTGCCCCTTATTTACTTAAAATTGAAAACGAAAACCTGGTTTCGTCGCATTGCGGCTTCTAAAAATCACGATTATCATTCAAAGTTTTATTGAACTGCTTTTTTGGCTTTTGCAGTTACATAGATAATGATATTTTTTTACTAATGACACTGCAATGGCGACCGAAGATTACCCTTAATTTGCAATGCAATGTAGAAAAAGTGTTTGCCATAGTATAAATACAGGCCTCTTTCATTTCGCAAAGGTCTTGCACAAAGTACTTCATTTTCAGTTATTCATCTGGATTGTGAAAAAGATATTCCAACTTTTAACGCCCTATCTCTTGACCGCTGTTACTCCATAAGAAATTATGACATGTAATAACTACTTCATTTATTCTGTTGGATGAGATTGTTCTTTTTTTCTTTCAAACTGATTTCTTCTTTATAATTTTATTTTCAATATTTTAACATGAATTACAAACTATGCATTCTTAACTGCATTGTTACTTTTAATAAATTTAATAAATATAATAAATTTGTTCAATGTCGAAAAGATAAGAGTAAAACAGTTCTTAAATACTTAAAATCACTTAATGATTCTTCAATTTGCAAGAGCCAAAAAAGAACTGGGGTAAAATTCATAGAGGGTTAGTAACAAATACGATGTTCATTCAAATGAATACAAAATCTATGTATCCCTGGTGGAAAAACATTAATTCATCTTCCGTGATAATAATAATAATAATAATAATAATAATAATAATAATAATAATAATAATAATAATAATAATAATAATATCGAAAGAATTAAGTACAAAAACACATAGACAAGCATGGCCGACTACAATGTTGGTCTTTAAAAGCTGGTATATACGGTCGCTGGACAGAAAAAATGCACCAGTAAACAAATTATTGCCTGGAGGGACAGTTACTAATTGACTTCGCAAGTTAAATCATAAGGGTTGGTCACATTTTGTGATATAAGTATTTTGCTATACAAATGACCCAGTAACACATGTATATTTATCATTTAGGTTAGGTAAGTGTACATTGGTTCTCTGACAGCCGACTTAAAAGGCCGTCTGCTTGCAATTAATCTATAGTGGTTTACCCACGGACAGTCAGTTACGGTGCTTCATAAGCTCCCATCGTTAAATTCAATTATGATCGTGTGTCCGCCCTTTTTAAGTTGTCCGGAAGAACAACTTTTTTTAGCGGCAAATTTCGATAATCGCATCAGCCTATTATGAAAACTGTTTTTTTTTCCGGAACGGGTGTGTATTGGTCAAATATAGTCCAGAATTTCAAAGCCTCAGTTTTCGTATAAACATGTGGTTTTCACTGCTAAATGATAAACACGGCTTATAGTTTCTTTTTTATGCTATTTAACAAATGCATAATAATCATCTTCGTTCTGGCCAGGTTGAAACAACGACAAAAATACAGTGTATTGGGAGACTTGCAGGCTGCCCAGACTAGTGCATGTGTGAATGAACGCATTTCCGGCTTTGAAAATACTAAATTAATGCCGTGAACAAAATGATGAACAAAGCTCTGTATTAACGCTGTGCTGACAGAAGTTTCACAGACTCATCGCCCCTGTATTGTCAGTAACTGAAAAAAAATCATACGCAGCCTCGGGGCTCTACCTGGGCCCATTGTCAGAGTCCCGAAAATACCAATGCGATAATTCTTGTAACAACATGTAGCTGTTATTGCTATTAATTAGTTTATAGTCGCCGCTATTTCTTCATTTTATTTGAGAATCATACATAAAGAGCTAATGTGCATATCAGCCGAATGGTTAAAAGTCGTCGAATTGAATTGTTGTTTTTTGGTTTTTAACCCCAACGCCCGCGAGCACTTTTAAAACAATTAGTAATTGCTATCAAAGACTACCAATGTTATAATAACTAGGCCCAAGATCATAAAACCAAGTTTGGAGACCAGTCTCAAATCTAAAGCATCTGATTGGCTGAAATGGCAACCAGTTGCCGTTTCAGCCAATCAGATGCTTGAGATTTGAGACTGGTAGTTTTACGATCTTGGGCACTGATCTCATTTAAAGTAATTTTAATGTGAATCGTATCCACGTCAAAAAGCCTTAAACTGTGTTTTATTGTATTGTTTACTTATTTATATTTGTTATTTAAACTATGTTGATATGCATTTTATACTGAAATAAATCTATCTATCTCTATCTATCAAAAATAATATTACTTTCTAGTATTTCAGCAAATAATCATTTTCAAGAAACACTTGATATCAGTAAACTGCATCTGAAGTGTTTAAAGGCTACACAAGATCTCTTTCTTTATTTTTAATACCGATAAATCGCTGACTCAGAAATACATTTAATTTACTGTACATATTTGTCTTAGTTCGAGTATTTTTTAAGTTATATTGAACAGAAAGGAAAAGCATTAATTATCAGAAAGAATATATGTGAAGTTTTTTTCATGTTATCAACATTTATAATATAAACTGCAACAGACCTGTAAACAAAGTAAGTGAGATTTAATATTCTTTCACAGTCAACGTACAGGTTTTGTTTCTAACGAATTAACATTCGCTCAAAACGGATCCTACAATGTACTGATTATTCCAAAATAATGTCGAAATTCGCTCCTGTTTAATAGTGTATGCAAGTGGTACTATGAAATATTAACCACATCTGAGACATTGAAGTATTCCAACATGAACTGTGAATAGGCTAGTTAAAGCCGATTCTTTGATCTGGTCGAGAATATAACATCCTTAAAATTGGGGCAAAAGAAAAAAAGCAAGATTAACCAGTACTCATGTCAAACTGTTATTTATAAATATATGCTATAATTATTGTTATCTCCCTTTCACTATTAATAATTGAAGTGTAACCACTACATGTGTTCGCGCTCCATTAAGATTTAGACAATCGCAAAAACGTCTCATCACTTGCGAGTTGGTTTTTTTCTGGTTGTGGCAACTCCTAATATGCATATTTTTATTCTTTATTTCCTTATCACATATCACAACGTTCCCGTGCTTTACCAGTCGCGCTGTTAGCTCAGTTGGTTGCGTCGTCGGAATTGCTGGGCCAGGCGCTGTCGCCGTGACGGTGCGGGTTCGCTCCCAGGTAGAGGCTATATCATTTGTTCGAACATTCATATATTATAAGGTTACCATTTCCTGTTTTTAACAGTTGCTTAAGAATGTTGATTCGGTCAGTTGCAAGTAATTATTTCGTTTTTTTATTAAATCGGGTGTGTAGTAGCTTAGATACAAAATTAAACATTAAAGGTAACAACTGACATGGCTTATAAAGTTTGTTAATATTACCGAAATAGTGACAGTTACAATGACATTAACAGTAACAAATGTTGAACTAGATTCGAAATGTAATTATCTTTATCATCACATAATAATAAAACAAACACGTGTTATCAATTCTAATTATTTATTTAAAGCGCATACCATCAATTTTAATCTGTTAACCTATTTTTCAATATAGTTCTGAGTGGACAAACACGTGTAGATTGAAGATGCTGGAATGATTTAGCGACAATAACAAACCTGGATTTTTAAGGTGTTCCGTTGGGAACATCTTTGTTTTGCTCTTTCGACCTCTTGAGCGAGACCACGAACACACGTAAACACGATGCGTGATGGAGAACCAATGGTGCGAGATCGCGAAAACACGATGCGAGCACGCGAAACAACGATGCAAGGTCGCGAAAGAGAGAGAACGATGAGATAACGCAATATTAATATCGCGCATTCGTATCGTGCTTTTGCGAACTTTTGAGGCCGACAGGACGAAACAACAAGGGCCTCAACGGAACACCGGACAAACGTTCATGGCAAAACGCCCATTGTTCCCAATCTTTTTGTAAAGAATCCAAATTGATAACAAATAATAACTGTAACGTGAATATCTCGTGATTGATATTGTTCACGATATTTCAAATGTATTTTTATTACCTAGGTGAAGTTTTGTTTTTTACCTGGCCAATTTTCCTTCATATGTTACATTTGCGTTTCAAATAAGTATATCTATCGTTCGTTATCAACATTGACAGTTGTTAGCATTTAAAAGAAATTTTACGTTAAAATTTGAGTTATCGTGCGATCACAACATATTTCTTATCATTTGTGAGTTATGTGAGCTTATTAAGTAATTTTATACATTCATAATCTTTTAACTTTTCGTCATAAACTTAAGTTACGGATATGATTTAATTTATACGGTACTTTAAATGTCTAAGCACTTTGCAAGCCACTCGATTATCGAAACATAGCAGCCAATATTCTACACACGTGCCATTTGGCAGCATTGTTTCTTTCCCTCACATTTAATGATAACATAAAGCAGCGTAGCGCATCTTCTTTCCTGTTGTCTTGTTCCATACATTGTCCTAGCAGATTCAGCGCAGTCTCCAGGTGGCCGAGGTTCTGTTCTGTGCCAATAGTCCTGGCAAGGTTATCAAGAGCTCTGTATTGATCCGCAGGTCTACGAAGCTGGCTGTACACCTTGTACTGCAGAAAGAACAGGTAAGGCAACGGATCCACCACGGCACAGTCCATCCAGTCATCATCTTCAGTTCTATATGGCAGGTCTTCTTCTGTAGATCTATACAGTTCGAATTTTAGCTCCGCAGGAACACAGTTCACTTCGCATAGAGAGTATCTCACACAAAACGTAATATTGTGTTTTATCACATCTTCGTTTCTTTCAAAGGAGAGTCTGCTGAATTCACTTGAAAAAAAGCATTGATGTAGAGAGCAACCACAATCAAAATGAATTATTTCATATACAAATCGTCTTTCCAGATCAGCAAGAAGCAACTCACATCTCTCTCGATCTCCAGCACAGTACAGAGCTGATGCTAGTTTCAGTCTACTGGATGAGAAGTCCGAGTTCAAGCCTGCAGAGAAGCAGCATAAGGCTTCCAGTGATAAAGCGTGCGAACGATGAATATCAGCCGATTCCGTCACAGACGCAACGATGGTACAGAGAAATGGAGTCAAGAGTTTGCATGCCGCTTGCTATACTCTAGTGCCGGCTAAATATGCTTGACACAATTTGTAAACATTCTGTACTGTAATTTGGTGCGCAGATACATCGTTGTTTGGAATGTTCTTGTAAGAGATTTTAATAAACCGATCTAGTGCGCCAGCTAGAAAAGTAGCTTAACGCCCCGATACATCTCCAGCAATGTCAGCTGCAGACTGTAAATAACCCCTACACAAGTGACCGGATTTAACCAAGATCCGCCTGCCAAGATCATCTATAGATATTCCCAACAATGCTTGCTCTATGTTGTCGATGAAAGAGAACATAATCGCTTCAAGCCGTTGTTTTCCAGCAACAGACAGTTTCCCTGCAAGAAGATTGTTCCTGGGTATCATGAAATGAGGACAGTTCTCGGTTAACACACAGTCAAATAAAACTTGCAAACACAGAGTCAAACATGTCATTAAGTTACAGTCCCTCCATTCACTGGGTCTAGAAGCAGCTATACAATCGAATAGAACATTCTTACACATAAAACTAGATATCACTTCGTCACATTTGGGATTGATGTGACATTTAATAATCATCTTCATCAGAATATAACACCTCAGCTGTGTTATGTTGAGACTGAACATAAGACACCTTTCGGCCAGGGATGTAGAAATTCTCCATTCCAGGTCTTCGTGAACACCATTCTTACTACCCTCCTGCACGACGAAACACCCGTGAGCTGCTGAATATCTTTTCATATCAGCTGTTGGCCAACCACCAACGTGCTGCTGCTCGAGCCAGGGAAAAGCTTCTTTGGGCCACGATAAACAACGTTAAGCACCAACAAAATCAAAATCAAAATCATTCCCAACGTGTGCAATGAAAGCAGGACCATGTCTAATATACTGAACAAAAATGAAAACTTACCAGTTTTTAAATTCAAATCTTTTGTTCAGTGATGCTTTATTTAATTTTTCATTTTATTTGTGGTATTCGTACACATCTGGACATTTGATAAAGCGGGAAGATGTTGTTATGTTTTCACAGGGCTCGACGTTATCTCCCTTTTTCTAAATCATGGTGAGATCGATAATTTTTAACATAAAAGTCTCAAACAGATAATTTGACTGTCAAATTTAAAAGTTTATGGCATGTACAGAAGGAAAAACACAATCCTTAAAGCCCACTGAAACAAAGAAATAAGATACAGTTACTTAAATATCCGATTTTGGAAATTACCTCCCTTTTAATAAAATACAGAACAAAATCCAACGCTTTATTTTCCACAACCACATATTCTTTATCTTGTTTCTTTTAAAAAAACAACGATAGATACTGGACCGACAACTACCAAGATAAACATATTGGTGATCGAATCCCTTCAGATACATGCATTTACCGGCATCATTAATGCAATAGGAGTTTTCCATGTAATTTTTGTCAAGTTTTCATTTTGGCTCAGTATATTTCTACCATTAATATCTGCCAAACACAGTGAATGTCTCACCAACACTCTGTCTCTATCATCAGTGAAGAAATGCTCATTCAGATAGTCTTGCTCAGGCATAGGAATATCATCTCTCACTAGCTGCAGCAAACAATAGCCAGGAGATGTAGTTTCATCCTGCACCATGAGAAACTGAAACTTTCCTATCTCCCAATCCTTCCAGTCCTGTATTACATTCAACCATGTATAACATATCAGGTTATCAAGATCTGAATTCACGCCGAGTGTAGTAGTTGCTTCAGTTTGACTGCCAAAGTTAAACGCTATATTATACTGATCATCATTTAAGTTACGATCCTGTATGATGCTCATGGCCTCAGCCAACATCGTCATTCTCCTTCTCTTCAATACAACTCTTTCATTAACACCTATATCATCTAAAACCTCCGAAAGTCGCAGAAATAGGTTACGATAGTGGTCAGGAGATTCAAACATTCTGAAAAAAATAAAAAGATTTTTTATTCATGTCTATTTATTTTTATTATTTGTGGCAATTTGAAAAGGAAACTAATATTCTGCGTTTAATATCTTTTTATAGAAAAAAAACAATAAAGTATCACTAAGCAATAAACAATCTTTATACGCCTTTCCAATAATTCGATGAATTTATTTGGTTACCTCCCCTGTCCAGTCACGTGACTGCTTTACAGGAAAAATGATTGCGCGCTGTAATAACGTAATAGGGAATATGTACCTACAACTTTCATTTTTATCATAAAATTATTTTTTGAAAAATTTATTTTCTCTTTGAATTAGTAATAATACATCAGCGTCATGATATTTTTGAAAATAATTGATAAAACAATCAGGTTTCTGACTAAAAGTGTCAATTCATTATTCCTCGCATTAAACACTAAACGACTTGAACTAACAGACAGTCGCAGGGTTCTCTTCACGGCTTAATTGAGTCTCGTTTCCGGATTAGCGTGTCTATTCAACTACTGACATCATGTTGTGATTATGTCGGCGGCGATTGATTTTGAAGGCGGCATGCCATAAACATGTCAAACTGTCTCGCACATGGGGTCATCTGTCAATTACTTAAAGGGGCAGATATCATTGACCAATAGAGATCGTGTAATTTCTGTTTGCAAGGTATCTACACCTCCCAATTCTTAAGTATTTCGGAGTCCTTTAACTACTGGATGTGCCAGCAAATGTATTTGATTTAGCACTTAAATGGATTCTTAATCAACATTACGACACGTTATAGAAACAAAAGCCGTCAATAAGAAACAAATCTTATCAAAACATTTTATATATGTTTAATTAAGAGTTTGGGCTTTTATGCCAAAATTACAATCTGTCAAACCTAAGAAATCTAAATTGGATATTCAACCATATTGTGATATATATATTCCCATCTTTTTGAAAGCCGGCATCTAAATCCTTGGATTTTATTCTACGATTGATACTTTTACAACAAACAATCAGATTTCCGATCCTGTTTTATTTCAAGACAGAATCAATCATATTTGCTTGTGAAGTATACGTAACATTTTAAATATTCAAATTATTTATTCGTTGACCATAAACGCCTTAAATGTTTAGGACAATTCTATTGTTCAATTGTGTAAGTATGAACAAATTCAGATTGTATTTTTTTGTCTACAGATCATGTAACCAGATGTTGACATATCACAATTTCCGGATAATAGCGCATTACTAGCCTTAGAAATTTGCAACATTTACACCAGTAAAATATATTTTCAGCAGAAAAACTATTAAGAAGAAATTGTTGTACATAATTGGTAAAATTAATGCTTATGTTTGTCCAAATTGCGTTTCATACTGCCTACTATCAACAAGAATGGTACATGTTCTTAAATCATTAAAAATCTAAATATCTAACAAATAGTAAACATAAAAAAGTCTGGCTAGAATAACAGACCAGCAACTTATTTTTTCACCGCCGGCGACGAACGCAGACCTGCAATATAGCGGATAAGGTTAGCTATTATGTGCTTAAGCCATTAGTCCGATCGTTCAGATATCCTGCAGAGCCTCGTTTTGGATTGATTTTCTGTCGCGGGAAGTAACTCGTACAGGACTGCCAAACTGTTTATTGGAAAGGCGTATATCAATCAATTTAATATAATTAAAAAGTAAACAAAGTAAATAATAAAAAAACATACGTGAAACCGTTTTTTTCTCTCTCAAATTGGCTAAATGACAGCTATCAAACAAGACGTTAACCCAGCGACTGAAGATAAAAAATAAGTTTTTATATCGTTATCTCTTTGATGTATATCTCGAAAATATGTAGAGCGGATAATACGAGGGGTGTTCAATATATAATGAGACTGTGTTCATATCTTTTATTTGAAACATTTAACGGTAATATGCAATAGATAATAACAAAGTTCATTAATTTCTGAATACATTCAGAAAATATTTAAAAAATCCACAAAACAGCTTTAAAGCTCGTATTATGACTTTACTTTTGTACGCAAATGAAAAAGTTTAAAATCCATATTGTTCTTTTCTCTGGTCAACATCATTTTGGAGATATTGAATCAGTTTCTTATATCCCTGCCATCGTTTTTGTTTGAAAGTCTGACTATGTCTTTGATTGTTTGAGAAAACGGTAGCCGATTGATAATGGAGTTTAAATGTCAATGAAAATGGTTTTTAACAGGAGTACGGTGCTCTACATCAGATCGAAATCGGCCCAGAAATTTCTGAGAAATAAGCTTAAACCTACTTGTGTGTGTACGACATCCAAACAGTCACGTGGTATAGCCACCCTTTTTCACTTTAAAGTGCCATGCATACAACACTGTCGAGTAGATAGATTACCTGACAATATGGATTCCACTAAACCCTTTTAACGTTTGCGGAAACTCTGCAAAGACTTTTGAAATTAACAATATGTATGATAAACATAAAAAGCTTAAACCAGAAAAGCACTCATAATTGACTGATCAGATGCTTGAGATTTGAGACTGATTTCCAAATTCAGCTTCTATGATCTCGGACTGAGTTTAATTCTCAGTTTCTGTTCAGCTGACTGAATATGTATTTTTAGAGAAATTATTTCTGTCAGTGCGTAAAACAATTGCTTTAACTATGCTTAAAGCTCTAAATGACGTTTGAAGAAATGAAGCATTGCAACCAGCGATGTGAAAATTTCACATAGAAACATATCGTAGTACCAAATAATTCGACAAGACGAGTATTTACATTTGTGCCATAAATGCCATATTAAGGGTAATGCTAGTTGAATTATTCTTATACGTCACAATAAAATATGGAAAGGTACCCTATATTGTCAGGTACCCTATCTAATGTTATATGCATGACACTTTAAAGTAAAATGTGGAGGGACGGTGGCAGGGGTTTAAGAGTTTATGAAGGTTTATGGGGAAACCTTTTTTTAAATGAACCTAGAAGCTCGATTTGTTTCTTTTATCCCTGTCATCGTGTTCTAGCTGATTTTACTCAAGAAGCTCTGGTCTCGGTAAGATCATTGAGTACCCGCCCTTTGGCTTTGCAATGCTATTAGCTTCTTGTGTTTTATATGTTTGTGTGTTTTTGCATGCAACATTGTTGAGCCGATGGGTGAGTGGAGTTATTTCACCAAGACAAATTGTATTTGTTTTGTGATAATTTATGAGAACCTGTTTGGGCAAGTGTGAGGTTGGTGCACCCTTGAACCTGGTTTAAACTCCCAGTGGCAATTTGATTTGCCACTGAACGTTCCAATGTGGTAACCCCTCGGGTTCTCAGTTTTGTCAATTGTTTGTGGTGCCTATTTTCGAATCTGATAATTTTATTAACCATGCTCTCTCCAACTCTTTTCGTCTTGACTGTGTGGGGAGGCTGTTTTTTCTGAATGTGGCAATTCCTGATATGAATATTTCACCTTTTTTTTTGGATAAAAATTGTCATACTGGCTGGTGCAGTTTACACAAAAGCCAACCAGATATAGTTTTCTTTACTGTTTGATGCAGATATAACCGAAAATATAATCTTTGCTAAAAATAAAACAAATACTACAGTGTTACGTACCACTGGAGACACAAGTACACAAGTCTAAGTCAACCACATTGAAAGTATCACTGAGTTCCAATCATTTCGTTTTAAAGTGTCATTGCTTTTATGTATTTTGAATTCAGTGCTGATGGAAGTCATTTAACCAATATATATTGAGCAGGCATATATTTGAGACGTAGCGGGTAATGGTAAAGGTATTTTGCAACAGGCTGTTCTAAGGTAGCAGAATACATAGAAACCCTATCTCTCTTCCCATAGACCGCGTGTTTGCACGCTATGTATACTGCATGTTGCTTTTCCAGATATGCTTATTCCAGACACGCCTATTGCATGTACTTTACACTGCCATGTTGACTTGCAACAACAGATTGTTTAAGTGTCTCTAAAATATTATTTGCTTCCTTTCAAGACTTATTGTTCTTAAGACTGTACTGTTCCTCCAATAAAAATGTATAATCTAAATTTGATCACATAATTTTCAAGCGTTTCTTGGAGGTCTATATATTTAAAAGAATTTTACAATACCCCCAAAAACGCTTAATTAATTTTAAATAAACATGGAGATGATGTGGAATAAAAAATGTAAATTGTTATTCATTTACATAAGCGTAGCATTATTTTAACACCCGGATTGGCGGACTGCAGTGCACAGCCTCCTCACTCTGGTCCCAAACTGAATATCTTTTGTATCGAAATTGTATTCCTTGAACTCCTTGAAAATGCGTTGTCTGTGCGAAGTAATATATGTAGAATAGCGTTTTTTATGCCAAATATTTGGAGAAATAGGGCCCCATTCCCCCCTCAAAATAGTATATATTTTTCCCCCACGTTCAATAAAAAATTCCCCCTTTGTCCCCCTTATGTGAAGATGATAAATCTTTACTTTTTCTGATGCAAGAAAATTCAACTCTGGGAAGTATGAGGCAAGATTTATTTGGTCGAACTACAGTGTTAGCAAAGCAAAAAGCAAGAGATCAGTGAATACTTTGTTTTGTTGTGTTTGACAGCTGCAAGTATCTTCCAAATAGTCCCCCTTTCCTTTGTTTGTGTCGCAATTTCCCCCCTCCAAAGGGCTGCGACCCCCTTCCCCCCAAAAGTGAAAAAACACTGCTGTGGTAATGTCAAATATAAAATATCAAAACAAACTATAATATTTAGAATTGTTTAAAAGCTTTCTTTAATATCGGTAGCTAACCTGGAACTATAGTCGCAAATGTATCATCTTTAACATGTAGGCAAGATAAACTCATGCATTAAATAGAAATGCTTTACTCTTACTATTGTTATCTCCCTTTTACCATTAATTTAATTGAATGGATACTTTTACAAGTTGGTCCTTGGCTTTAGTCCGAGATTAAAACTCATCGACTGTGGGTGTTTAGTATTTAACACCAAAATCAAGAATATCACGTGGCTCTTCCGTGTAACGAATCAAACTCAGAAGATCACAATAACTCTAATAAAATGATGTTTGTGGTTGTATTAACTGACCCTTTTTAAAATTTTACGCTGGATAAAGAGAAGGGGTTGAACATTCGTATGGGAAATGGGTAGATTATTTCCGACACTGCCACCTGAGAGTAAGGTATCATCGGCGAAAAACGCAAACTCAAAGGAGAGAGATTTAACATTTTCACATTTTATTGACAAAATACATCTTTAATATCTCTTTTGACATCAGAAGTGAGATCAGAAATTAACGCGAAATAATATATGTAGTATAGTGCTTTGGGAATGCACACAGATGTCGGCCCAACTTCGATGTTGAATTTCGTGTGAAGGATTTGAATATCAAAGAACGTTTGAGTGGTACACATATTATTGGTATAATGGAATGCATTTGGAAGTACTTATTGCAATCATTTTAGCGCATATCGTTTCATCATCATCATCATCATCATCATCATCATCATCATCATCATCATCATCATCATCATCATCATCATCACATTATTATCATGCCTACCTCATCCTTCATCAACTGAGTAATATTTTTTTGTTTGATATGTCCGTCGAAGCCAAGTCTTCTAGACAAAACAATCTTTTCTTGCACGCTTGCACATATTTGTATACATGACCATCCAATATACCAAAGAATATGTTTCATAACTAACTCTACAAACTAGTGAAAAGGACATTATAAAATGAACTAATGCGCATACATAGTCAGTTTTACTATGTTTAACATTTTACAATATGGTGCTTAGTGGGACTTGCGTGTTAGTTTAACAAGCATTTGATTTTATTACCCACGCCAGCAAGCCCCGGGTTGAGCAAAACTCAACAAATAAATAGTACTATCCCAAACTATAGTATGCATATGGTGGTGAACATTGAACTTTCAGTGCGGTATTTTCAGATTAATACCATTTCATGTTCAGCGGCTTATGGTTCCCAGATAAAGAATGGAAGTATATCCTTTTGGTGTTTGAACAATATCCAAATCTATATTTGCTGTGATCTTGATCCCACCCGCCTTAAAACAGGCCGAAATATTCAAACTAAAGTTATTTTACCAATAGTAGTAGTCTATTAACATAGAACATAAGTATCGTGATCAACGACCTTCAAAGGATAATAACTGCTCACAGCACTGATTGAATGTGAAACAGTTTTCTTCTTAACATAATAGATTTGCGATGTGTTTTGATTAAATCTAGTAAGTCATAAGTTTTCAACAGTTTTTATTTTCGTGTTAGTTGTGAGCATTATCAAATTGCACGTTATGATGTGTTTATAACCGGTTTCTCGTCAACTTGAGAGATGTCTCAGCTATCTCACTACTTGTTGACTGGGTTGCGAGTCTGTATGTGATAATTCCTTATATACATATTTCACTTCATGTTTAAGTTACTTTAGATATTTATGAACTTTAACTGCTTCATAATTTTTTTTGTTACGAATGACATTTATATGAAACAATTAAATTCCTAGACCTTCACATGCTGATCTATCGCAATAGAGCAGCCAATAGAATACACAAGTGCCATTTGGCAGCATTGTTTTTTCCCCTCACTTTTAATGATAACATGTAGAATTGTAGCGCAGCTTCTTTTCTGTTCTCTTGTTTCACACCTTGTCCTAGCAGATTCAGCGCAGTCTCCCTGTGACAAAGGTTCTTTGCAGTGTCAATCGTCCTGGCAAGGTTATCAAGAGCTCTGTTTTGATCTACAGGTCTACGAAGCTGGCTGTAGACCTTGTACTGCAGAAAGTACAGGTAAGGAAGCGGGTCCACAACTGCACAGTCCATACAGAAGTCATATCTAGTTCTGTATGGCAGGTCATCCACAGTAGGTCTAAACAGTTCATACCTTAGCTCTTTGGGAATACAGTTTACTTCACATGGCATGTATTTCACACAAAATGCATTATTGTGTTTTATTACATCTTCCTTTCTCTCAAAGCAAAGTCTGCCGAATTCATTTTGACATGAGAAATGTCTACAGCACCAACAATCATGCTCAACTATTTCAGATCCGAATGGTCTTTGCAGTTCAGCAAGAAGAACTTCACATCTCTCTAGGTTTGAAACACAGTATAGAGCTGATGCTAGCTTCAGTTTGCTGGTCGAGAAGTCCGAGTTCAAGCCTGCAGAGAACCACAAAAACGTTTCCGACGATAAAGCATGGGAACGGTGAATGTCAGCCGATGCCATAACAGACGCAACGATGCTGCAATAAAATGGAATAAAAAATCTGCATGCCGCTTGTTCTATCGGACTGCCGACTAAGTGTGCTCGACAGAGTTTTGAGACTTTCTGTACTATCATTTGATATATAGATTCACCGCTATTTGAAATGTTCTTGTACGTATCATGAATATACCACCACAAAGTATCTGATAATAGGTGAGTTATATTTCGCTCTGATACAATTTTAGCAATATTTGCTGATGACTGTAAACAACCGCCTTTAATATGACCGGATTTTACCATGATTCGACTGCAAAGATCATCTATAGATATACCGAACAATGCTTGCTCTATGTTGCAGGTGAGATTGCACATAATCTCCACAAGCTGTTGTTTTACTGCAGCAGACAACTTCCCTGCTAGAAGATTGTTCCTGGGTATCATGAAATGAGGACAGTTCTCGGTTAAGATACTTTTAAATAAACCTTGCAAACACTTACTCAAGCATGACATTAAGTTACAGTCTCTCAATTCACTTGGTCTAGAATCAGCTATGCAGTGAAATAGAACATTTTTACACATGAAACTAGAAATTGTTTCATCACATTTAGGTTTAATGAAACTTTTAAGAATCATCTTCATCAGAATAAAACTTCTGATCTGTGTCATGTTGAGACTGAACATGAGACATCTTTCGGTCAGGGATGTAGATATTCTCCATTCCAGGTCTTCATACACGCCATTCTTACTTCCCACTGGCACAACGAAACACCCGTTATCTGCTGAATATCTCATCATATCAGCTGTAGGCCAACCACCAACGTTCTGCTCCTCGAGCCAAGGAAGAGCTTCTTTAGGCCACGATAAACATGTAGGTGCATTAACTATATCAAGTCCGTTAACACTACTTACTGATGGACCATGTCTAACTTTTCTTTCATTAATAGGTCCCAAAGCAAATGAATGTCTCACATACATTCTGCCTTCATCGTCAATTAAAACATGTTCATTCTGAAGGCCCCTTACATGTAGCACAGGCATTGGTAAAGGAACATCATGTCTCACAATCTGCAGCAAACAATAGCCAGGAGATGTAGTTTCATCCTGTACCATCAGAAACTGAAAGTTCCCAGGCACCCAGTCCAACCAGTCCTGTATCACATTAAATCGAGTGTTACACTGCAGATTATCAGTATCTGAATTAAGGCCGAGTGTAGTAGTTGCTTCAGATTGACTGCCAAAGTTAAACTCTATCCTTTTCTCATTTTCTATATGAATCAGCATGTTATGCATTGTCTCACTCAGCATACGTATCCTCCTTCTCTTCATCACAAGTATTTCATTCACCCCTATATCGTCTAACACCTCCGACAGCCTCAATGACAGATTATGATAATAGACTCAAACATTCTGAAGATAAACATTTAAAGGATTTTAACTTTTCATCGTTTTATTCAACTTATTCACGACAATAAAACAACGAAACCAGTTCCGGACAGGATCTGTTTGTCCTGTAATATTAAAGTTAATGTAATGAAAATGATTATTATTAAGCAGCCGTAGATACATTACATTATAACAGATAAAATGTACTTACTTGAAACAGATAATTTTCTTTCAAAGGAAAACTAGTGATATAACGTTCCGTGTCAATATTATCAACGGGAAATAAAAAAAGTTTGTAGTTTTATCTTAATCTTTTAAATTTATTGCTCGAAATTGTTTATGATGACTGATACTTTAACGTTACTTTTGTAAATAACATAAGAGGGTTTCAGGTATGTTGTTAAGGCGTTGCTCCTTTCGTTATTGCTATGTTATTGATAGAAAAGAAAACAATATCAAATCTCTAAAAATCTCCCTGTTTAAAGTTTAATTGAACTGCAATTTTGCCTCTAGAGCGATTTTGATAATTTTCACTTTTTATTTATGACAGAACAATGACAACTGCCAAAGCACCTTAAAATTGCACCTTGTTGTCAAACATGCATCAGATAAACATGTCAGTAGGTAGACGCAAAAGGTTGTTTGTCATGTTTTTATTCCAACAAAGATCTCTGAATAAATTAACATTTGAACAAATCTTAATGAGCTTGAAAATAAGCCGAAATTTAAAATAACAAAAACATGTTTAAATAATCAAGACAAAACAACTTTTGTCTAAATCATGTGCGCAAAAATGTAAAGTCCTTTTAATTTTACGCGAAAATCGTCCAGCAAAATTGAAAAATCCTATTTACAGTAAGGGACGATATTCTTCAAACACCTGCGTATATATTATCTGCGTATATTGTCACCTTACGTCCTTCTGTTAGTGCCATATTAAGTATCGTTCACGATGATAAAAATATGTTTCTGTAATGTAAACATGTGTCTTGCAAATCATGACTTTAACATAAATTATATACTGTCTAAGTGGTGCACATATATGAGGCTAAAATAAAGGTTTAACTTTAAACTTCGAAAACGCTTGAATCTGATGACAATTCCTTAACAAATAGATGCAAAGGTCACTTTGAAAGCCATCGAACACGACAAATATGAAAATATTGCAAGCTCGGTTTGATTGATCCTGTTCATGGACAGTAATGGAAATACATATTACTGCCCACGCCTCCTCTCCCGGGTTGAGCGCAACTCGATATTAACACCAATAAACAGTACAAGTTTGACCATCCCAAACGATGGTGTGCATATGGCGGTGGACATGAACCTTCAATGCGGTATTTTAAAATTATTACCATTCCATGTTCAGCGTATGGTCCCCAGATAAAAGAATAGGTTTGCCCTAAACGAGAAAACAATGGGCGGAACTAAAAAGAATAGGATTTTGTCAGGAGATCTTAGAATATAAATCCTGCATATCACAAACAACGCTTAAGGCAAAATTAAAAAACAACAACAGGAAGTATATCTTTGGGGGTGATTGAACAATATCCGAATCAATATTGGCTGAGCTATTGAAACAACCCATCTCAAACTGGTCGAAATATTGAAACAAACGCTAATTTTAGAAGTAATATAAACAAAGTACATAAATATCTTGCTCTACAACCTTCAAAGAACAAAAAAGCATAACTCATAGCTATAAATTTAATCTTAAGATGCTTGAATAATAACGGTGAAAAGCGAATGATCCGTTCAGCTCGCGATTGTGTACTTGCACAAACATCTTGAACAGCGTGTTTATTTGCTTGTACTGCTTTAATTAAAATGAATTTGCATTATCGCAACACGTTTTAATCCTCGAGTCTGTTGAAACATAAAACATAAAATTCACATACATATTTGCAGAGCTTTGTCTAGTGTACAGAACTGACATTTTAGATAAAAAACATCATATTTTCTTGAGTCTAGGAAGAAGATTATCCGAGTACTCGAGTACTAATTTTACTACTCGTTGCCATCCCTATTAATTAGTTAACATTATGAAGAGGGACCACTTTCAGACGCACACTTGAGTACGCACGTAAGCACGGACGGACGGACGGACTGACAGATATCTAATGAAGTGCTTTAATGAAATCATTTATTATTTATGTTTGATATGTTCATTCAATGTGCAGATGTCGAATGTATTGCTAGACGCTCTTTTAAGACATTTCTTCTATGTCAAAATATTACAAACAACATATTTTGTTAAAGTATACTAAGCCAAAATGAAAACCAGACAAAAATAACACGGAAAACTCCTGTTAAATTAATGATGCCAGTGAATGCATGTATCTGAAGGAATTCGATCAGCAATGTGTTTATCTTGGTAGTTGTCGGTCCAGTATCTATTGGTAAAACAAACAAGAAAAAGAAAACGTGGTTTTTGAAAATTAAGCTTTATATTGTGTTCTGTTTTAAATTTAAAGGGAGGTAATTTGCAAAATCGATCGGACATTTAAGTAACTGTTTCTTATTTCTTTGCTTTAATGGGCTTTAAAGATTGTGTTTTTCCTTCTGTACATGCCATAAACTTCTAAATTTGCTAGTCAAATAACCTGTTTGAGACTTTTATGTTTAAAAATATCGATCTCACCATGATTTAGGAGATAGGATAGGAGATAACGTCGAGTCCTGAGAAAACATAACAACATCTTCCCGCTTTATCAAATGTCCAGATATGTACAAATACCACAAATTAAATGAAAGATAAAATATAGCATCACCGAACAAAGTTTTGAATAAAAAACTGCTAAGTTTTTATTATTGTTCAGTTTAATTTTCAATTTTTCACATAATCACAATGTTATTATTGATGATGAACCTCTATCAAAAGACAATATTATAAAAAACGAACATTTATGATGAATTATTTTTTTGTTGTTTAAACAATGTTTATCTGTTTTTGTATGAAGTCACTCTATGTCTGGTTCGAACGTAAGATTGAAAACATACATGGCAAAATACCTGTTATTCAAGATCAATTTGAAAACAATCCATATTGATAACATATCACAATTTTATTGTTAATACGAGCGTATCGTTTTTCGTTTGCAATCTTTCAAATTCATGTATGCAAAATATTTTAAGGTCGTGAGATTTTAACTGTTTTCTTAATATTTACTTGTTGCAGCTGTGAGCTGTATACGTAAATTTTACACAGCCATGTTATCAAAACTTAACTGTTGTTCCTTAACTTGAATCAGTAGCGACTTGTAACTCTAAATAGTGTTTTGTTTTCAAGTTGGCTTTATTTTCATAATGTTAAATTTTACCGTCGCGGTACGGGAGGTGTGTACGCGGCCCGGAAAGATTAGTCGGAAGAGCACTCTGCTGTAAGCGAGGGGTCACGGGTTCGAGTCCCGTTATCGCTGCACATCTTTCTTACTCTGTAACTCTTACAATGCATTTTATTACCAATTTAAGAAAAACCCCATTAGGTTATTCGGTAATTTTATACAGTATATTATAAGCTGTCACATGTGATTCACTGGTGAGCTTGGTATAGTTCTATATATTTCCAAGAACCTCACAAGCCGGTCTGTTGTCGCAACAAGGCAGCCACTATAATACACAAGTGCCATATGGCAGCATTGTTCCTTCTCCTAAACTTTAATGATTTCATGAAGCAGCGGAACGCATCTTCTTTCCTATTTTCTTGTTCCATACATTGTCCTAGAAGATTCAGCGCTGTCTCTTTGTGGCCAAGGTTCGGTTCATTTCTAATCGTTTTGGCAAGGTTATAAAGAGCTATGTACTGATCCACAAGTCTACGAAGACGACTGTACACCTTGTGCTGCAAAAAGTACAGATACGACAGCGAATCCACTACTGCACAGACTATCTAGTAATCTTCTTTAGCTCTATACGACAGGTCATCTACTGTAGATCTAAACAGTTCGTATTTTAGCTCTGCTGGAATACAGTTCATTTCACATGGCAAGTATCTTACACAAAACGCGATATTGTGTTTTATCACATCTTCGTTTCCTTCAAGGCAAAGTCTAGTGAATTCATTTGAAGGAAACATGGCATGTGCATAGCAAACACATTCATTTTGAACTAAATCAGATCTGAATCGTCTTTACAGATCAGCAAGAATAACTTCACATCTCTCCAGATCTCCAGCACAGTAAAGAGCTGATGCCAGCTTCAGTCTGCTGGATGAGAAGTCCGAGCTCAAGCCTACAGAAAACCACCACAAGGCTTCCGGTGATAAAGCGTTGAAACGATGAATATCAGCCGATGCCAACACAGATGAAACGTAGGTGCAGAGAAATGGAGTCACGAGTTTGCATGCTGCCTGCTATGTCTTACTCCCGGCGAAATATGCTTGACACAGTTTGGAGACTTTATGTACTAAGGTTTGATAAGCAAGCACATCGTTGTTTGATATATTCTCGTAGGTGTTTATAAAGAACATCACTTGAATTTGGGCAGCTAAGAAAAGAATAGTTTGCTTCGATATAACAAGAGAAACATCAGATGCAAAAGCTAAATAATCCGTAAAGATTTGGCCGGACTTTATCACAATCCGACTGCCAAGATCACCTATAGATATTCCGAGCAATGTTTGCTCTATGTTGCCGGTGAGAGTGCACAAAATGTCTACAAGCCGTTGTTTTGTCCCAGGAGACACTTTCCCTGCAACAAGATTGTTACTGGGTATCATGAAATGAGAACAGTTCTCTGTTAACACACAGTCAAATAAACACTGCAAACACCGAGTCAAACATGTCATTAAGTTACTTTCCCTCCATTCACCGGGTCTAGAATCAGCAATACAATGAAACAGAACATTTTTACACATAAAACTAGAAATGCCTTCATCACATCTAGGTTTGATGCAATATTTTACAATCATCTTCATCATAATATAACATCTCATCTGTGTTATGTTTAGGCTGAACATGAGACACCTCTCGGCCTGAGATGTAGATATTCTCCATTCCACGTCTTCGTGCACACCATTCTTACTACTCACTGGCACAACGAAACACCCGTGATCTGCTGAATATCTCTTCATATCAGCAGTTGGCCAATCACCAACGTGTTGTTGCTCGAGCCAAGGATATGCTTCTTTAGGCCACGATAAACAACATAGAGCGAAAACACTATCAAAACCACCACATAAGTGCATACCGGTAGTTCTAGCTGGACCATGTCTTACTGTGGTTGTCCCATCAATATCTTCCAGACCTAGTGAATGTGTCAATAACACTCTCTCTCCATTATCTTTAAGGCAGTCTTCAAACTGAATTCCTTGTCTAGGCATAGGAACATCTCTTACCAGCTGCAGCAAACAATAGCCAGGAGACGTCGTTTCGTCTTGTATCATCAGAAACTGAACCTTTCCCAGCTGCCAATCCGACCAGTCCTGTATCAAATTTATTTCAAGTTCACATCTCGGGTTATCAACATCTGAATTAAGGCCGGATGTAGTAGATGCTTCAGTTTGACTGCCAAAGTTAAACATTATGCTCGGCTTATTATCTGAATGAAAATGTATGTTATACATGGCCTCAATTAGCATCCACATCCTCCTTTTCTTTAATACAAGTCTTTCATTCACCCCTATATCATCCAACACCTCCGACAGCCTCAGTGACAGATTACGATAGTGGTCTGGAGGTTCAAACATTCTAAATTAAGAAATAAAAATGTTTTGTAACTGTTTGTGTACTTATTTAGCTGGTGCAACCTTTTGACAATAAGAAAGCGAAACCTATATTGTACCGGATTTTTTTTTGCCCTGGTGTATTTCAGTTAAAGTGATTAAAGTGATAATAATTTGTTAGTCGTATATACATTATATTGTTACAGTAATAATTTAAATGATAAGTGAACTTACTTGAAACAGATATTTTTCTTTTGAAGTTTACGAAAGGAAAACTAGCGATGGTAACTTTCCGTATCGATATTATTGACGGGAATTTAAAAAAAAGATTGAGTCATTTTACCCGTTATCTTTTAAATTTATGACTCACTTACTGATACTTTAACGTTACATTTATAAACATGATTAAGAGGGTTTCAAATTATATTGATTAAACTGCAACTTTAAAAAAACAACAACATGACAATATGTAGACATTAAAGGTTGTTTGTCACTTTTTCGTTCTAAGAAATATGTTGAATAAAATTAACATTTGAGCTTGAAGTTTAGCCGAAATTTAAATTAACAATAACATGTAAAACATATTTAAGACAAAACAACAGTTGCCGAGCTCGAGTGCGCAACCACGTCACATGTATTTTCTTTTACTTTAACGCGAAACTAGCGGCGAAAATCACCCACCAAACTTAAACATTGCTACAGAAAGGGACGTAATTTGCCAAGCGAACATCCGAGTTCGTTAAAATTAACGGTACATTGCCTACATTTTTGGACGTTTCAAGCGAACGTCTTGAAAACCATGACACACGGGAATATCGTTATATACGCACACGTTAATTCTCATACGTATATTACTTTTCCGTACATTTTTTTCTCGTGCATATGATAACATATACGGTTCCTGATTTTTATTACCTCCTTGCATTTTTTTAAATGATTCAAACGGCTTTTGTGTACATTCAAATACTGAACGTACAATTTTGATAAATAACTGACCCATAACCCCCCAAAAAACAGCCGTTCAAAACACAATCATTACTGATGAAAGAATAGAAAATAGTTCTGAAATTTATTTCAGATACAAGTATTTCAAACATCATACCTAGAACTATTATGGAAAATATATAAAATATTTTGTGTGCTGTTTTTTCTCACTCAGTAACAGTGCATTATAATTGTTGAAATAAATTTTGCTGAAACCATTGAAAACAGACAAAATAGTAAAATTTAAATACAACAATCAATTCGTTATCTTTTTTGAAAACTTTCCTAATCTATCTGTAAACACTTCAGCTTGAAACATTACACAACTAAATCACGAAGCCTAATATTCTTTTTGATATAGTATGATTATCTTCTAAACATGTATACTAAATGCATTTAAGTCATTGTTTTCATGTTTTCCTAATAGCTTACAGCAGCTGTGAGGTGTGTACTTAAATTTTACATGGCTTTGCTTTTAGATTTTTTTCAAAAATAGTGTTTATTAGAGAAAAATCATAATTTGACTTGAAGAATTTGAAAAAAGGCTGCCTTAAAAACATAATCTTATTCGAGAATAGTTGAGAAGACCCATTTTATTACCTGTACAAGATAATTTGGCAGAGTTAACACAAACATCCTGTGGATGGTGGATAGAGGTATAAAAGCCATAGCTTACTGAGAATACAATAAAGTCTCATCTTGATACTTTTGCGATTTTATAAATTATCTTGCTGAAAGCATTATAAGTCAAATCTACTTTAAGTTAACGTCATCATGCGGTTAAAACGGTTCTGTTATCATTTTGAGAGCTGTAAGTAAGTATAAAAAGTCACCAGCTTTCAAGTGTGAGTCACAGGGGAAATTATGTGGTCCTATTAATTTCCAAAACCTTTACAAGCAGGCCTTTTAACGAAACAGGGAAGCCAATATTCTACACATGACATCATGAAGCAGCGTAACGCATCTTCTCCCCTGTTATCTTGTTCCATGCATTGTCCTAGCAGATTCAGCGCAGTCTCTTGGTGGCCAAGGTTCGGTGCACTGGCAATCGTCCTGGCGAGGTTATCAAGAGCTCTGTATTGATCCGCAGGTCTACGAAGCTGGCTGTACACCTTGTACTGCAGAAAGTACAGACAAGGCAACGAATCCACCACGGCCCAGTCCATCCAGAAATCATCTTCAGTTCTATAATGTAGGTCGTCTAATGTAGATCTTAACAGTTCATATTTCAGCTCTGCCGGAATACAATTCAGTTCACATGGCAGGTATCTTACACAAAAAGCGAATTCTGCTGAATTTACGTGAACACGAGACAGTACGCCCATTGCACCAGCAATGTGTTGTTACTATTTCAGATCTCAATAGTCTTTCGAGCTCAGCAAGAAGAACTTCACATCTAATGACATCTCCAACACAGTACAGAGCTGATGTCAACTTCAGTCTGCTGGACGAGAAGTCCGAGTTCAAGCCTGCAGAGAACCACCACATCGATTCCGGGGATAACGCATGAGAACGATAAATATAATCTGATGACATCACAGAAGCAACGCTGCTGCAGAGAAATGGAGTCAAAAGTCTGCATGCTGCTTGCTCTATCGTACTGCCGGCTACATATGCTTGGTACAGTTTGGAGACTTTCTGCATTAAGGTTTGATACACAGATACATCGTTGTTTGAAATGTTTTTATAACTTTCTTCAAAACAAAATTTAATACTGACCACTAGTGGTTTTATCATGTTCGCCGATACAACGCTAGCAATATCAGTTGCAGACTGTAAATAACCCCGATATATATGACCGGATTTCACCATGATCCGACTGCCAAGATCATCTATAGATATGCCCA
Organism: Corbicula japonica; assembly: GCA_038501625.1. Taxonomy (NCBI): domain Eukaryota; kingdom Metazoa; phylum Mollusca; class Bivalvia; order Venerida; family Cyrenidae; genus Corbicula; species Corbicula japonica. The sequence continues at coordinate 108,164 of JAZAYU010000614.1, forward strand.
GCAATGCCTGCTCTATATTACCGGTGATAATGTAAATATTCTCTGCAAGCCATTTTTTCCAGCCAATGACAACTTCCCTGCAAGAAGATTGTTCCTAGGTATTATGAAATGAGAAGAGTTTTCGGTTAACACAAAGACAAATAAACCTTGCACACCGAGTTAAACATGTCACTAAGTTACAGTCTCCATTCACTGGGTATATAAGCAGCTATACAATGGAACAGAACATTCTTACATATAAAACTAGAAATAGCTTCGTCACATACAGGTTTGATATAACATTAAAGAATCATCTTCATCAAAATATAACACCTCATTTGTGTCATGTTAAGACTGAACATGAGACACCTCTATCCTAGGGATGTCGTTATTCTCCACATCTTCATGTACTCCATTATTGCTTCCGACTGTTCTGCTTAATATCTCTTCATATAAGCTGTTGGCCAGCCGACAAGCTGCTCGAGCCAAGGATATGCTTCTTTTGGCCTTGATAAACACCATAGAGCACCAACATAATCACAATCAACCCAATCTTCATAGTGACTACTTCCAGCTGGACCATGACTAACGTCTATATAATCAAAATATCGAAAACACAGTGAATGTCTAACTAACAATCTGCTTCTATCATCAGTGAAGCAATCTTTATTCTAAATGTCTTGCAAAGGCATAGGAACATCAGGTCTCACCAGCTGCAGCAAACAATAGCCAGGAGATGTAGTTTCATCCTGTACCATCAGAAGTCTCTTCCCAAGTTCCCAATGGTATTTAACTGGTATAAGTTACGCACGCAAAAAGTCTTTTTTTTTGTAAAATTAGGATTACGATCTCTAAGAAAAGTCTCCCATTTATAAATTTAGATCCGGTATTTCCTTTAATGATTCTCGACGAGACGCAAAAATAAATTTAACTCGTATTTGTCAACTATGCCTAGAAACTTCCATTCTAGTCTTTGTTTGTACAAGTAATTATGAAGAAGACACAGAACAACGTCTTTGAGACATAAAATACTTGTCTTGTCGTATACTTGTTTTGTGACATGGGAACCTGTTGGGGTAACGTGAGGTTGGTGCACCCTAGAACCTGGTTAAAAACCCCAATGACACAGACCGTTCAAGGCGGTAACCACAAGGATTCTCTTTTTCGTTAAATGTCTGTGGCGTCTTAGTTTACATGGTGGCGCTTGCCTGTCCTGAAGTCATGTTGCATCGTGGAGCACGGATAACGTAATAGCAACATGCACCAAGACGCGGTTCCATTTCCATTACTGTCGGTGAATAGGCTTAATACGAGCCTGAAACATATTAATTATGTTTTCGTGATTGGTGGCTTTCAAAGAAATTGTTTTATCTATCGAATTTATACTCCGCTAAATTGCTATCATATACGACGTGAAGCCCTCATGTTCCAAATTTTGTTGTTTGGTCATTTTAAATTTACCATATTAATTGAAGCACATGCAACTTTTCCTCTCTACTGTTTAGCTCTATGGTGTGGCGGTGCTGTGTTTTTTTTAAAGTATGCATATTTTACTACTGTAGAACTTATTTAATTCGCGTTAGTTTTGTATTATCTAATATTCGCGAATCGCATAAAACACAATTCATTAATATCGTGAATATATGATGCGTTTCCGAATATCCTAATATAAATATATCCGAAAATAGGCAATTTAACATAGAACTGTTCATCACTTCAAACGCCACATATATATTACCTATACGACGTCGCGAAATAATAAATACGCGAATAAATAAAAAGATGATTTTTGAAAAAAAATCGCGAAATTTTGCCTTCGCGAAATTAAATCGTTTTACAGTTATTAATCGAGTTTTCATGGCGAATCGCATTTTACCATAATGGTTAAATATCCAGTTTAATCTGTCATTATAGAACCCGTGTAGATTGTCTTAACCTACCTACATTTTATTATCGAAGAAACAGACTTGAAATTTTAAGATCATAATAAATCTCTTCGAAGATATCATTTATGAAAAAAGTAAAAGAAGATACTGTAACCAGAGAATCAGTTGTTAGCTTCAAGACTAAAGTTGACAAATAATGGGCTTATCAGAGATTTAACATTGACAGTATAAATAAACCGAATATAGCTGAATCAGATGATATTTGTAAAGGGGGAGTACACAAGTCAGTGACGTTTCGAAGACTTAGATGGTTGAATGTATAACCTGAACTTCTCTCAACGTAGCGTGCATTGCAATTCTTGTGTAAAGCATATCAACGTCAGTTCCTGGTCTAACATCAAATCAATGAAAGGAGAGAATGCCTTTTCCAAATCTATTTAAAACGGAATATCCTCATTTGTTAATCATCAAGTAACAACTTTTTTCTGGTTTAATTTACTGATAAATAGTAAAAAGCACGAATGGTACAACTTTCATATTCTCTGTCGTTTGTGTCCCTATATGTTAATTATGTAACTAATTAAACGACCTATTTTCTGAACAAGCATAAAAACGTAATTCTGATTTGTTCTACATTATCGTTTGACATGCACTAAATAATTATTTAAGTCCCTGATAATAAGGGATTCAATATTACAAAAATACGAACATCAGTGATGCAAAATGTGAAGTTAGTCGACCTTTCCGATATTTATTAGCAACTTAAAGAAAATAAGGAAAAAAGAAAAAAAGAAACTGATCGATTGTAACTTTTAAATATTATCTAAACACGTTCACACACTTCTCGATAGCAAGCGACGTGCGACAAAACAGGTAAACAAGAAAATCAACTGTTGTAAGAGTGAAATAGATGAAACAGGAACTTTAAAAGCCAAAGAATACGACAAATATGAAACTATTGCAGGTTATGTTTGATTGAGCCTGGTTATGGCCAGAAAGGGAGATATATTCATATTTATGTTTTACTGCCACGCTCCCTATCCCAGGGGTGAAAGCAACTCAATATTTACGTGCACAGTACTATGATCCATCTGACACAATGGTATTCATGTGACTCTGAAGCTAGTAATTCTCAAGCATGCATATCTTTGTAAAATAGTCTGCTGATAACCTTTTGTTTTGCAATTACTCATTAATTTAATTAGTTTTAATTTGTGTTTAATCTATAAAAAACACTGTCATTGTGGTCTTGTTGATTTTATCTCAGGTACTCTGGTCTTGTTAAGATCATTGAGTACGCGCTCTTTTTCAATGTTATAACATTGTTAGGTTTTATATGTTCATGTGCTTTTGCATGCATCATTGTTAAGCTGATTGGTGGTTTGGAGTTATTTCACAAAGACAACTTAACAGAAGATACCGTTTCCGTGAGGTTTCATTTTCTGAATCAGAAAAGATTTCACAATTTCATTAACACGCTTTTATTTTTTTTTTTGAACTGTGCGGGAGAAAAAACAAAGACAAAATTGTAATAAGTTGTCGTAAAAAATATCAAATTGCTAGTTTACTTTTCTGTTTTAAAGCACACCATGTATTTAAGTCTTAATATATTAAACTGTAAATTAGTTTATTTAAATACACATTTAATATGCACTTCGTTTTTTTCTCGAGAAATTCAGATTGGCATTTCGTATGTGATGTAAATGCTGTGATATTGCAGGAATTATATCGATATGTGGGTGTTTTAGATGGGTCCGTTATAATACCCCAAACTACCCCAAACCACCCCAAACTACCCCAAACCACACCCCAAACTACCCCAAACTACCCCAAACCACCCCAAACGAAATCCAATATAAGGTTGTGATAATGAAATAAGTCCATATGAAATAAGGACTTGTGAGCTCTAGTATAAAAATCAGTGTTAAACTTGTTGCCTCTATAAACATATTTTAATAATACACATTGAAAATAAAATACTTTTTTTGGGGGGGTGGGGGTGGGGGTGGGGGGTTGTTAAACTTCACCAACAAGCCATGCATTTTACCTGTAATCTGATTATAACACTTAAAATATTAAATGTAGTCGATTTCAAGTGGTTTGAGGTAAACACTGTAGATGTGGTTTGGGGTATTTCACACTCACTATGTGTCATACTTATTTATGGCCAGTCATGTCATTTACTAAAATTTTGATGTTTAATTTGCTACAGAGGCAACAAGTTTATTACTGATTTTAAACTTGAGCTCACAAGTCCTTATTTCATATGGATTTATTTAATTATCACAACCTTATATTGGATTTTGTTTGGGGTGGTTTGGGGTGGTTTGGGGTAGTTTGGGGTATGGTTTGGGGTAGTTTGGGGTGGTTTGGGGTAGTTTGGGGTGGTTTGGGGTATTAGAACGGACCGGTTTTAGATAATACCTAACTACATCCGTCATTCCTGTCTATACTTTGAAAAGTTCGGGCATTTTGAGTACATGAACATGGGTTTATGAGGCCGTTCAATTATATCGGTAACCGGGCACTTTCGTACAAAAACTAAAAACAAATTTTACACTTCATCATCTTTTTTCTGAATTAAAGTGTGTAGTTTGTTATTGCATGTTAGAAAAAAGTAATTTGCATTGCAGTTAGTTGTCCGGTTCCGTAGAGGTTTTCATACTTTGTACATAAACTGTTTTATACGGTCGATTTTGGGACGATGTTTTTTTTGGCATATAAGTAGGAAAATATCTCCTCCATAAAACAGAATTTTCGTTTTTTACGTTTCATTTAAAATCGTCTGCAAATTGTTGACTTATCGCTATTGTCATTTAGCTAGTTCCGACGAGCATTTGTCACTTCCGGTGGAAAATGAGTCATATGTAAAAATCATAGCTAGGGGCGCCAAAGGGCATTTCTTTTCATTGGTTCAGCAGCAACACCTTGTAATTCATTTTATGAACTTTTTTTCGTGAAGTAAAATACCAAAAGGTCAACATCTGCATTAAATATCACAATGGATAGCTTAGAATTAATGTACAACACTCGGTAATATAAGGCTACCATCACTTCAAAATCAAACCTCCAATGGATGTTTCCTTGGAATTTGATGTTGAATATACCAATGTGCATGTAAATGCAGCTCTTGTGTGGATTCCAGCATTAAATACAATACAATACAATAATATTTATTTCTCTCAGATCATGGCACATGATAGCATGAGGTACAACAGAATATTCAAAGCATAAACGAGACAACAATGATACATAACTGATCGATTTAAAGAATGTACGTTATGAAGTAGCTATCTTGTCAGTTGAAGAAGGAAGACAGTAAAAAAGAACAAAAAAGAAATATATCAAAGGAGAGAGTACCCTAAGAGGAAGGCATACAGTACAATAGATTTTACCTGACATTAAGTATTATTTCTTTAACAAACAAGCACAGTTCCTGATATTCATTTGTGTCTACATTGTTTATATTCATTAAATAAATAAAAGTATGTATGTTTGGTCTTGAACTAAACCTTGTATTGATGTATCGTTTTCTACTATTATTGAAAAAGAACTGCCTACAGAGCTACACAATGTTACAAGCGACTCGGGGCGCTTTCTGAAGGTTGCGGAGGATTTGCTAGTTCTGGGGAATTCCGAATATTACTCACGTATTTCCGGCTGGCGCCTGTTGGCGTCGAAAGGCATGTTGACAATTATTTTAATCAAACATTGATTTATATTTGTAGCGATTTTCAGAAACATCGATAAACATTAAATTAATGAAATAAAAATTCAAAACATGCCAGGTATGGTAATTTTGCATGAGTGAGTCGTGTTGGAAACACTTTTTTGGGGGGATATTTTATGACCAAACATATTCACAAATAATTAAAATTGTTTCCTCCTTATTTTTTATAATAACTAACGTGTTTGCAAGAAGCTCCTCCATTTGGGGCCTCGTCAAGAAAAATTATGAATAAATGTGAATGATCCACCGGAACTGGTCAAAGGGGGTCACCCTCCTTGCACAGAAAATTTTGTACAAATAAACATTTTTATTCAGCCAATATTTGGATTAATACCATCTGTAATGATTGCACATTAAAAATTTATTCAGCTTTTGCAACATAATTGACTTTTGGAATGTTGGTCTCTCGACTATTTATAGAACGCGGTTTTCCAACACGACTCACTCATGCAAAATTACCATACCTGGCACGTTTTGAATTTCTATTTCATAAACTTAATGTTTATCAATGTTTCTGAAAATCACTACAAATGTTACTTGATTTTTGACTAAAATAATTGTCAAAATAGATTTCGCCGCCAACAGGCGCCAACCGGAAATACATGAGTAATATTCGGAATCATCCGGATCTAACAAATCCTCCGGAACCCGTCAAACAACTGTACTTAATAGCATTTATTTGAAACTATTAATTATCAGTTTCAAAACTTTATAAACGGCACCATAGCAAATTCAAAAAGGACACGGTTTTTTCAATCAATAGTTAAGATAAATAATATCTAAAGGAACTGACAATTCATAAATAGAGATACTACTAAAGTCGTTAACTTTATCAAATGATACGTTTACGCGTATGAATACACCTGAAAGCACCTGAAAGTCATCGAAATTGTGAAGAATCCGGTCTGTGGATTTCATTTACAGTTACTTTCAATTTTGCCGAATAATTAGTATTTTTTTTTGTTGTTGTTGTTTGTTTGTTGTTGTTTTTTAGTATTGCTTTTTTAAAATTTTTACTGAATGCGTTGTGCGCGAGCAAACGAAAACAATTTTTATTCATTCAAAATTCCTCATAAAACTGAAAGCGGCTGACTAAATGCAACATGAAATACATTAAATAATAATTGATGCAAGTTAACACTTATTTTAAAATGTTTACAAAAGAAAAAGCAAGGTTTTAACAAACCAGTGTGTTTAAGTTTACTGTATTGCAACAGAACATTGTATAAAAGAAAACACTATATAAAGGTCTGTTTTTGTCATATAATAATAAGTCTCGGTAAGGTCATTGAATACCCTTCCATTTTGCTTTACAATGCTTAAGTTCTTATGTTTTATATGTTTGTGTGATTTTGCAGGCAACATTGTTGAACTGATGGGTGGGTTGGAGTTATTTCACCAAAACAACTTGTACAGAGAACCTATTGGGGCAACGTGAAGTTGGTGCACCCTAGAACCTTGTTTAAACCCCCTGTGGAAAATTGTTTTGCCGCAGGCCGTTCCAAGGCGTAACCGCCCCCTCCGGGTACTCATTTTCATTAATTTTTTGTGACGACTATTTTGAAACTGATTGTTATGACATGCTCTCTTAGCTACTTTTTGGCTGTGTGGGGAGGCTGTGTCTGCTTGATTTGGACATTCCTGATATGCACATTTCACTATTTGTGTAGAAAATTCACGAAAGACATCAGGCCTTACATGGTACAGTAAGCTATGTAATTTAACCTTGAGAGATGAGATTTACTTTTTTAAGTGTTTTGATTAACAGATAAACAAGGTGAATTGACTCAGTATTTCCGCATGTTTACCAGAGTTATAAAGTCCGAGTCTCAAAATTAAAAACCGGGCCGAGTTTTTTGTTGTTGTTTCAAACATATTATTCAAGATCATACATTATTTGCGTTTTAGGGAATTCACACAAGGAAATTAATTTTCCTCGGAGTATGTGACAGTACTATTAGAAAAAAAAGTTTTCTTTCATTAAGGTTGTTTAATCTGCAACATTCTTGTGTTCCTCCCCACTGGCTGTCTGGTATACTCCGAATTAACATTATATGTAGATCTATCTTGCATGAGTTGAAGATGGAAAATTCTGTCACTGAGGATAACACAAACCTCATTTTCTAAATGACGCCATTACCTTGATTACATTACGCCAGATACTTAAAGACGTGACGTCACTCATGAAGCACCCGAACATTAACTAGGAAATATATAAAAAAATTTCCTTCCCCCGCCGGTAAATCACTTGGAAACACTAACCCAGTATGCAAGAATGAGGATTGCTCCTTATCAACCAAGTATTTCTTCTTGTTGCTCAAATATATATTAATAGTTGTTTTAAATTACCTTTATGTGTAATAAATCAAGAAATAGTTCTTTTAAAAGTTAATCCGCGAGCACTTAATAATTAATTGTTAGTGGGCTGCTTGGTTGTTCTTTTTTCAGATTTTCAGTTTTAAATGATTTTTTACAAAGTAATACATAAATACGTGCTGTGCATTAAAATCAAGAAAGTTGCTATCAATTTGTTATGAATCAAGACAACTTCCTCAATTATGTTTTGCCTTTTCGCGAACATATCCGGGTAAGGTAAAAGAGTGTTTAATAATTAGACAAAATTATTCTTAATATTTGTAGTTAGTTTGATTGGTTAAGGTCGATGTAGATCTAATTATCCCTGTCTGACATTTTTTATTTGATTACGTGAAAAACTTTTTTTATTATTGGTGTACTTTTTTCTATCAAACATTGCAATAGCATCTAAAAAGTTATTTTCTGCTTTCAAAACACGTTTTTCTTCGTATACTGTAAAAACCACAAACATCCATATCCGATAAAATGCTGCTATACACTGTCGTCGATTTATCATTTGTATGCAAGACATTTTTAAAGCGGTACATTCCATTTCCTTATTTCAAAACAATGTTTTGTTCTTGTCACCAGTATAAGAACGAGTGTATAGTAATCACACATTTTTTTCAATGATTGCATGATACATTGTTTATATTTACTCATAGTAAAACTCCAGCACCAAAATGGCCATACGTTCGTCAAATGTGACATTGAACTAACTTTTCTGGCATTATGATGCTGTTGGTATAAGCAATATCTATTTAATGTTAACAAAACATGGAAATGTTATAGCAAACTTTTAGTTATCGTGACAGACGGTGTCGCATGATTGAATGTTTGTAATAAAACTTGTCTATTTTCCATAGACTACAAATATTATATCCAATTTGATTTAAATTGATTTATTAAGCGCTTTTCTACAAATTATATGAAATGTAAAAACTGATTCCTGGCAAATTTTGAGTACGTAGCATATATTACAGATTACATGAAATCAATTTTCTCGGAACATATATTTGACATGAAACAGAATCTTGCTACGTAATGCAATATAACAATGACAGACAGAGATGATTACTGTGGTCTCAACATAAAAACTGGTACATATCAGATACAAAATCTAATTCTGGATGATGTCAATCAGTAACGACGTAATTAAAATGGATAGAAAGGGAACTTTGCAAAACAAAAAGTGAAATATGCATAGTAGGAATGCCAAACTCACAAAACACAGCCTCCTCAAGCAGCGAAAAAGAAGACGGGAACAGAAAGCATGTTTGTAATAAGTATATCAATTCCAATAAGACGCAACAAACTATTAACGAAAAAAAAGTGAACAGCATTGTTGCAAGGACGTATGGGTTTTTTGCCACAGAAATAATTCCCAAGTCAAAAGCAAACATTTCTGAAAACGTATTCAAAGGAATCAAAAATATCACAAAATATTGACAATAAAAAAGGCGCTAATTTAAAAAAAAACATGTTTAATTAACGAGATAACAAAGCATTTGTGTAGGCACGGTTAAAATTAGACAAATGATTGAAATGATAATTTGCTATCAGTTAGTCTAAGAGTACATAATGGTGCGACAGGAGGTTAACAGATATATGCGATAAGAATTAATTGATTGTTTAACATGACTGTATGAGTATTAAAAAAGAAAAACAATAATATACCTCTTCTCTAAAACTAATTTTAGAAAATAATGTGATTTAAATATATTCTTAATTTTTCATATTTTAAAATACTAGTAGTTCGTAGATTGTTTATTCCAACGTTATTGAAAACAGTCTATGACAGTTTTGTAAATTTCGTTAGATTTTATCATTTTCACCCTGACTTCCAGTTCAGTGCTTCCGAATGATAAATACACGAAGTAGCATTTGTCATCGATTTTATCTGATTCTGGTAAATCTACTCTAATGCTTCCCAGAAATGTGCATCCCGCGTCTGTAACGTATTTAGGCTGCTCTTGTAATGATGAGTAAATTTTAACAATCACATGATCTTGGTGAACTGATAAAGGTCTGCCCTTAACCACTATCTCTGTTCCACAAGGAATTTCCTCGCCCATTTTCACAATAGTTTTAAACAAATCGCAGCATATTTCTTGGCCGAACGAAATTATCTTTTTAGTTTGATCGTGATGTGTTTCGTCAAAGTAGGCCAAAGTGCACCTTCCGTAGGTAAATCTTGCAACTCTCACTGATACGATTTCTGGCAAGTGACCAAATCTGACGCTTCCTTTTAAAACAGCCAAACCTGCTTCAGCTGGAGACAGTAGTTTCTTGTTTGCAAATTGTCTTCTAAAGAATTCTTTAACCAACTCGCATTCTCCGAATCCACCAACTAGCAATATCGCATCTATCTCGCTAACAACCGGATCTGACAATAGTTCTTCAACATGTTTGGTGAGTTTCTCTAGGGTTGCTTCGAACAAGCTTCTGATAAGAATCTTATCTATTCTCAGTTTATCCTTAGTCCATTTCATTTTGCCGTTGTACCGTGAATTTTCGATGAGATTTTCCATCTTCATTTTACCTGCCTCAGCACAATCTTTCAATTCAGCGGTAATCCTGAACGTCAACTTACCATCTGTGTCAGTAGTTATTGTACGCTTCTTGGTTTCAAAATCTCTCATCAGCTCAAAGTAATCACCTACATGTTCTTTCTTGAAGTTCTTCATTACATTCTTTCCGACAACGTTTGACAACATTTCTTCATATGCTTTATCAACTTGGACCCCACCCAACGAACAACCTGTAGCTTTATGTAGTTCTTTCAATGTTCTATCTTTCATCATTTCGTGAATTGTAATATCTGCCGTTCCACCTGCAATTATGGGAGGTTCTTTTTTATCACATGACTTAAAGATAAAACTGTTGAATCGGCTATACCTAATTATTTCAAGAATACTGAAACACCTATCGTTTGTTATAAATATAACTAGCCTATTAGAAACACAATTTTCAAATACAACCAAATTACCTCGGATTTACAGATTGTTGAAAACACACCATTATCTTGAGACTGTTCTAACTCAAAATTTTGCTATCAACCTGCCGGTCATATCGTTACAGGGGATCTAAATGTTATCAAAGACTTTAGAATCCGCAATTTAATTTCAAAAGGTCCAAAATACAGAATTCCATCGGACATCGACTTTAATACCTGTCGTGCGGAAATTGCATAGTCTTTAAACTCTTTTTGCAATAAAAGGTGTAAACGAGAACATGCTGAGCCTAATGCTCTTTCAAACTGGAAAAAAACAAATATTCAAAATAATTGACACTCGTATTTCCTTCTATAAAAGAAACATAGCTTTACTACCACCTCGACCTCGTTTTAATTTCGTCATTTGAAAAAGGGTATTCAAGATTTTCACAACAAATTTGTTTTTGTTTGAACGTAATCTTTGCATTACAGAAAAACTTTTAAAACAAGGTTATCGGTATCACAAATTAAGGAAAACCTTTTGCAAGTTTTATCGCCGATATCCGGATCTAATTCATAAATACATGTGCAGTTTAAAATCACTATTGCAAAAAGAAATTTCACAGCCAGTTTTTATGGAGATTTAATTTATAAACTTAAGAAGATAAAAGGCGATGTTTATTTCTCCCGGTTATTCGTAAAAACCATCTGTAAATTTAAAAAGAAAGGTTACCAACATAATATTTTACAGCGCTCTGCAGGCCTGGTGATTAACCCATCTACAGTTGATCATTATGCTTGCCTCTTTGGTTGCACGACGGTGGCAGGGGTTTAAGAGTTTATGAAGGTTTATGGGGAAATCTTTTCTTAAAAGAACCTAGAAGCTCGATTTGTTTCTTTTATCTCTGTCATCGTGTCCCTGCTGTTTTTACTCCAGGTGCTCTGATCTCGATAAGATCATTGAGTACCCGCCCTTTGGCTTTGCAATGCTATTAAATTCTTAAGTTTATATGTTTGTATGCTTTTGCATGCAACATTGTTGAGCTGATGGGTGGGTTGGAGTTATTTCACCAAGACAATTTGTACTTGTTTTGTGATACGAGAACCTGTTGGGGCAAGTGTGAGGTTGGTGAACCCTAGAACCTGGTTAAACCCCCAGTGGCAATTTGTTTTGCCACTGACGGTTCCAAGGCCGTAACCCCTCTGGTTCTCACTTTCGTTATTTGTTTGTGGCGTCCATTTTGAAACTGATTATTGTAATACCATGCTCTCATTTTCTCTCTACGTTTGGCTGTGTGGGGAGGCTGTGTATGCTGGATGTGGCCATTCCTGATATGCATATTTCATTTTTTTACATGTACTAACAATTTGAAAAACATCGTGTTATGCTTGAGTGAAATAAAGTACATGTTTAACAAGTTACCCGCATTGGTATTTAGTAGCCGATGATATAATATGTTAATAGTAATGTGTTTTACGTATAAATAAGCCCGTAAGGTACAGACTCACTTATGTTATTTGGATAACTTCTGAGCACAATAAGATAAATATCCAACATAAATATGGTGCTTGTTGTGCTACAAAGAGTGTTTTCTATTTGTAGTTGCGATCTAATTTCCAAATGATTTCACTTACAATACAGATGCCATTACAATGAAAAATATTAATTAAAATTGTGACCATTTCGTTTTAACTCAAATTTAGGGAACTAGTTGCTTTTCCCTCACAGTCATCGAAAATCGTGTTATTCTGTTGTTGTTTTTTTAATCGACTCTGGTCGATTGTAATATTAGACGACGTTAAAAACAAGCTTAAAGTGAGATGTTATAGGCTTTTTTCTGTAAACTTTTATTTTTTCCACATAATATGCATAACGTTATGCGTTTATTGGAATACATGCAACTATTCTTTAATATTACTAATTGCTAAACGCGTATACTATCACAATCCCAGGAATTAATTAGATATTTTCTGTAAAAATCTTGTATGATACTTAAAAATGGTCTTAAACATAGAGCAACTCGTGATATCTTCTTTCGATAATATACATGGGAAACAAAGAAGGTATTGCCAGGTTTTGATTATTTCCCTTTTACATGGCAATATTTGTGTTAAATTTGGTACATTAATTTTTTTGCGATTTAACTGACAATGCTTTTTGCGTGAACATAATTAATAGCGGGTCATTCGTTTAAACATTCGCAGCCATCGAGGTTATAATGTGATGACAATTGTGGCACCTTTCGTTTTAACATGGGTTAGCGTGATAATGTTTAGAGTGTAATTAGCTGATAGATCAAGATTGGAAAGCTTCTTAGTAAAAGTCTTAGTCTTTCTGATGATTATCGGATAATTAATGCGAGTAAAACGATTTCCTCAACCAAAATTACTAAAGACGATCCGCGCCTTTCGGAAAGCATTTGGCTTATTCTACACACAAGTTTTCTTAATAATGAGCCGATTTTTTCTTTTGTTTGTTTTTTCATAAATTTGAAAAGATGGCTTAATGTCTCAACCCAACTCAAATGCATCAAATGTTCTGTAATAAACGAATGGCATTGTCACCACTGTGACCCAAATTAATTAATTTCTTTGTAAGTTATCGATAAAAATTAAGATGACAAACACATTTCCGTTTAACATCGATAATTCGCTACAACATTGTAAACAGCGGGATGTGACGCGATTAAGAAACCTCGATTTAAGGTTCCGCCTAATCTGAAAAAAAGACCAAGTGTTAACTTTTACCTCCAAGATCAATAATCATGTACTTGGATCCCGTTTCTGCAAGCCCGCTAAGATCATCCTCTGTGGCGACTTGACACCATATAGAGGCAGCTTCAGGTTCCAAAGCTATCCGTAACTGATCATCTCCAATTCCTCCCTAAACAAAAAGTCACATCATAATAAAGAACAGTTTACCCATAAGGTTAGGAAATTAAGCTTAATATTTCTATGTTCGTGGATAACGGATTGCTAGCGATAAAATTAAACACTGATACATTGTATTACAAAAATACAACTGCAAAATCGCACTATTATATTTAAGAAAGTAAATGCACAAGACATTTAAATGCTTATGAAGGAAGCCATTCTCGGTTTATAATTTCACAAAGGTGCTCCTATCAAAGAAAAAGAAAGAAAAACTTGAAACGATTATAGCTGTAAAATTTACATGAGATGAACAACCAATGGAACATTATAATAAGAATTCAGTTAAAGAATATATATATTAAAACAAATAGCATTTACTGTCAGAAGCGAACCGCAAAACCGATCTGGGTAGAAGCGTTATCAAAGTGATATCAAAATGAAAAAGGACTGGAATCCAATTACAAGCGGAAATAGCTATTATCGTTAGAAGCGGAAAGACCAGAGCTTGTTTGACAAGATCAGACTGGATTGCTACAATTATCAGCCTATCGATTAGTTTTATTAGAGCTCCAAATAATTTCTTCTTTTTCTTATGATGCTTTTAAATTTTAAATTTGAACAAACACATATTCTGACAAAAATTAGAGCGTTTCCTGTCAATAACGCCAGCAAAAAATATTATTTAACTATAACTTCCTTTTTTGAATTAAAGAAATATCTACGCAAAAGATTTATAAAATGTATACCCATAGACGTTCAAATACTTTCTTTAAACATTTCTTCAAAATTTATTGAATTCCCATCAAACGAACACAAATGTCTTGTTTGATTTACATTATGAATTAAAAACATAAAACAATATTGACAACATTGATTACTTTGTTAATTAATTGTGACAGAATATTAGTTATGACGTAAATTTTAAAAACATATTCAAGTCCTATAAACGCCGCAAATATACAAGAAGTAAGTGGCAATGTTTTAAGACAATCAATCATTTCATTGAGAAAAATTGCAAAATACCAAATAAAACAATATAAATATCACAGCATATTATAATTATTATCACCTACCAATGCCACATACCGATGTCGTGCAGGATAAAAACGTATATCAGGGCTTTCCGATCAACCTTTTTGGGGTTGTCCCGGTTAGCTCAATTGGTTGCGATGTCGGAATTGACGGTGCGGGTTCACTCCCAGAAAGAGGCAATATCATTTGAAATTCACAAAAGCGCTATTTGTGCAGTGTGGCGGTCGTAAAAAGTCTCCCCATACATATAGTCAGTACTGTTATCAGTAAAATAATCCGTTACCGGTGTCACGCAGTGATGATATCGTATATCAGGGCTATCCTATCAACCTTTTTTGAGGTTATCCCGGTTAGCTCAATTGGTTGCGTCGTCGGAATTGTGGGGCTAGGCGCTCTCGACGTGACAGTGTTCACGAGTTCGCTCCCAGGTAGAGGCAATATCATTTATTACAAAAAAAATCCTTTTTTTTCAAAGTATTGACTAAGGAAAAATAGGAAGAGAAGATATTTAAATTATGGACCGTAGTGAAAAGATCGTTTTGCAGCGCATCATAACGAGCGAAAGAATTAAAGTGCATCAGGCAAGAAGTTACGAATGACAAAAGACGATGCATTCGCTTGATATGTTCTAGATTCATAACTACTCATCTTTTGTAACTTTTAAAAGATATCGAACAAGACAAATATGAAAATATTGCAGGCTTGGTTTGATTGAACACTTGTGATGGGCAGTAATGGAAATGCTTTTTCTTGCTTAACTGTCATACTGTTTTGAATTTCTGTATGCGCCAAGATTGAAAGGAGATGAAAATCTGGATTCAAAAACAATTTGAAATTGTTTAAAAAAAAGCTCTCTCTAAACAAATGCGGGTGCTAAGTGCAATTTAAAATGACACCAAGCCTATCACAAAACAAGATTTCAAATAATTATTATGTTTAGATGAAACCATGATGCAAATAAAGATTTGCTGCTTTTTCAAATATAATAATGATTGTAATACTATATTTGCTGTGACACTGCTTCTCACGCTTGCACCTGATGTAAACCCTAGTGGGAAATAAGTTTGCCATTGACCGAAACTGAATCTATTATAAGGTCAATCTCTCTTTTCCTTTACTTTTGGTTGCGTGAGGAGGCTGTTTTTTCCGGTTGTGGCAATTCATGATATCCATATTTCATTTTTGTTTTCACTTCTTTGTTAGAACATCTATAAATACGTAGCAGCTGAGATGTTAAATATTTAAATGACTACCTCGTTTGCGGCTTTGCGCATGAACTGTTTAGCTCTTTGGTCCCATATTGCCGGAACTGTTATGATGTATTGAATGTCTTCCTGCTCTACTCCTGCAGTCTGATTGTTCAATGTTTTAAGTAAGTGGCTATTCAAGTATCGAATGGAGTGACCAAATATGGTGAGTGCTGGCATTTGCTTTCCAGATATATCCTCAACTGTTGTGTCCATACTTAAATCCTTCAAATCAGTCAGATTCTTTATTATAAATAGAAGCATTAAACGCTAAAAAGTAATAACAAAACGGAAAATTAAGTTTTGTGTTATTTTTTTCGAAAGATTTCTTTGATTTTTTGTACCACAATAGATCTTACGATAGTCCGGGACCCTTTGTTTATGTTGGCCCATGTCACTTCAGTCCTGTTTTGACTGGTAATTCTGATACTTGATTGACGCATTATATAAAATTCCCTTCAAATGTTTCTGTTTCTGATTTTAAATGATTTAGGTTTGAGAAGTGCGAACAAAAATAAAAATTTATTTATAAGAACAACTATGTGTAGATATTTCCCAATTTAAATTTAAGTTACATAGCATGATGCACGTTTATACCTTCGTGTCGTAAAGTATCATTTTAAATCGTCTAAACAGGTACCAGTCATGGTGTTCATCATCTTCCGTAAGATCACTGTACTTGTTTTCTGCTTCATACCCGAAAGAGTGGAACTCTTTGTTGGGCTCCAATAGTACACAGGTTGAAGTCTTCAGGGACATTAACTGTTGGGATCCAGCCACCCAGCTCTGGTTAGTTTTGATGTCCATCGGTTTGTTTCGAAATGAGAAAGCATATCCGCTGAATGTTGTACCGATGTCAAATGCTGCCACAAGCAGTCGTTTGCAGTGAGAAGGTGAAGTATCCATTAGGGAAAAGAACTGCAATTAGCACCACAAAATACAGCATGTTCAGCAAGTAAAGTCCACTAAAATATATCTATAATAACTATTATATTTAAGTAATCAAAACTTAATTCAATATCTCAATTAACTGAAATAATACGCGCAAGTTCGCATACACTGTCACGACTTTATCTTTTTCATCGACATGTTACTAAATATAGCAACTTTTGAAAATCTTTAAATATATTTGTCAAGTATTTTCTGTGACCGATCTTAAAATCGAAAATCGAGTAAGTCTGAATAGTATATTTGATCACAGATAAGAAAGTTAAGTGAAGAAAAACGGTCCTCCAATATTTGCACACTATTATTTCTAACCTACTTCTGTAAATCACATATATAGACAAAACCTAACCGAACTCGCTATATCTGAACAAACTTCATATCACAATTTAACGGCCTTAAGTACGGGTCGTAACATAAATTCATTTTGCTTGTAAATTAGCAATAAAAATGACATTTTTATACACTTTTTGAAATACGATTACTTATACATGTAATAATATATATATAGAAGTTGTGGCATTTATGGGGTGTCTATATAGAACCTAAATATGTGGTGCACTTTTAAGACCCATATGTGTGGCATATATAATATATATACTGTATAACATTTCCAAAAGAGCTTATTTGTTGGTGTTGTTGTTGCTGAAATAGGAAAAGTATTAGTAGGTGCAGCAACAATAGCAGTAGTAGTTGTAGTAGTAGCAGTTGTAGTTGGATTTTTTATTCCCATTTTAAACCCAAATGCGAGGCATATATTATATTTATATATATTTGCCACATAAATCGGTAGCAAATATAGATAGCAGTTGTTGCATTAGTATCAATTATCTAGAAGAATATGGTGACCATATCGTTTACTATCAATATATTTAATGCCAAGAATATTCATGTTGTGGTCTTTTTTGTGTCAAAAGTTTCACAAGGAACTCGATCAGAATTTAAGATCATCAGCCAAATAAACACTGATTTACTAAATATGCATCACTGTAAATAGAAATATTGTACATTTCTTATTATTGAATTAGTAGAAGTACCGTAGTAGTTGTTGTTATTGTTGTTGCTGTTGACGTTGTTGTGATGTTTTTGTTATGGTCTACAGAACAACCGAGGCATAAATGTGTAAATGTGTATATATATTTTTCCATTAATGAATAGCCCTGACAATGTTTGGCATTTATATTAAATACACATAGCGAAGTATATCAATTTCTTAAATCAAAGAGATTTGGTCAATTATGGGGCATTTTTCGATATTGAACCTTAACTGTGGGGTGTGAAAAAATTGTGGTGTGTATAAAACACCCCTTTTTTCTGAGAATGTTTTTCATGAAGCAAATGAGATAAGACATGATTTGGTAAAAATAACATAGTAGTAGTAGTAGTAGTAGTAGTAGTAGTAGTAATTGTTGTTGTTGTTGTAGTCGTAATAGTTGCTGATGTTTCTGCTTCTGAAAAGCAGAAGTAGTAGTAGGATCAGCAACAATATCAGAAGTAATGGAAGTTATAGTAGTAGTAGTAGTAGTGGTCGAAGTAGTTGTAGTTGTTTTTGTTGTTTTGTTATTATTATAGTTGTTGTTGCTGACCTTGTAAAGATAATAAACATCCGTATAGGCTTTTCGTGTAGCAAATGATTTAAGGTAAGATCTCGTAAAATATAAAAACTGAGTTGTTGTGGTGGTAGTAACTTAGTATCAATAGAATTATTAGTAGTATTAGTAGAAGGTGTAGTAGTAGTAGAAGTAGTAGAAGTTGTTTTTGTTGCTGAAAAAAGCAGAAGTAATAGTAGGGGCAGCAACAATAGCAGCAGTAGAAGTAGTAGTAGTAGAAGTAACAGTTTAATAGTAGTAGAAGTGGTGGTAGTGGTTATTGTTGTTGTTGTGGTTTTGATAATTGTAGTATGTTGCTGTTGTTGGTGTTGCAGTATTATTGTCTTTTTTTAATACTGAATTCCTATCATCAAAAAGTAACACAAGGAACTTTTAAATCTACACAAGTTTACCAAATAGGCATCAGTGTAAATAGAAATTTTGGACTTTTTTATTTTTAAGCAGTAAGATGATGTTTTTGTTGCTGTTGACGTTCATAAAATTATGTGCTTATTCCGATTTAAACCCACATATGAGGCATACATTTGTATATATATGCTCCATCAATGAAAACCCCTGACTGTTTATATTAAATACACATAGATAACTAAGAGATCCCGTCAATTACGGGGCATATTTCCATATTAAACCATAACTGTGGGGTGTACAAAAATGGTGTTGTGTATATAAAGCACCCCTTATTTCTGAGCATGTTTTTCATGAAGCAAATAACATAAGACTTGATCTTGTAACATTGTCGTTTAAAAAGTAGAAGTATAAGAAATAATTGTTGTGGTTGTTGCTGCTGCTAAAAAGCAGAAGTAGTATTAGGAGCAGTTGCAATATCAATAGTAATGGTAGTCATAGTAGTAGTAGTAGTAGTAGTAGTAGTAGTAGTAGTAGTAGTAGTAGTAGAAGTAGAAGTAGAAGTAGTAGTAGAAGTAGAAGTAGTTTTAATGTAGTAGTAGAAGTACTTGTAGGAGAAGCAGTAGTAGTAGTAGCATAAAAGGAAGTTGCTGTTGTTATAATTGTAGTTGTTGTTGCTGTTGTTGTTGTTGTTATTGTCTTTTATAAATTATATATAAAACACCCATTCTTAAGCATGTTTTTTACGTAGCAAATGATATAAATCTTTATTTTAATATCTTTATTGAACAAAAGGCCAATGCCTGTGAGTACACTATAATATACATATTTACAATACCAAAAATGACACATGAAATGAAACGGTCAGTGGCCAGTGGCGGTCATATTAAATATAAAAAGCCGACATTAACAAAGCCTGGAAAATCATAGAAATGATATCAGATAATACAAACAAATCAAGTATATCATTTTCAATGTTATGACTAAACTATAAAATATTCCTTTTCTTGGAGTAAAGAGACTTCTTAAGTTTAATATAAAACTTCATTTCTGTCAATGTGAATTGCCAGGTTCAAATTAATTTATTGGTCCTTGCATTAAAACAGTTTAATAAATTTTGGAATGTTTGGTCTTTTGCGAAAATATGGTTTTTTCGATCTTTATAAAGTTCACATTCGAGTGAGAAATGAAAATCGTCTTCTAAACTATAACATAAAATGCATTTGCGTTCATTTCGAGGTATTGCTTGCGGTTTATGCCACCGTCTTGTTTCTATCGCTAGTCTGTGCAAAGATAATCTTAATCTTGTCATCGCTGATCTATATTTTTGAATTTTAACTTGTACTCAATATTTTGAGAAATTAAAGTTTGCAAAAAGTCTAAATGTTGAGGCTCTAGTCGATGTAAGAATTTATCCGTTTTAACCCAATTTGAAATATCATCATTTCTTTCGATATCGCTTAACATCATGTTATATGTTTGTTTAATAAGTTAAGCACTAGCACATTTAATAATATATGCCCTATCAATTAAAAGCCCTGATTCCGTTTATATTTTATACATATAGCGAAGGTAACTAAGAGATCCGGTCTATTACGGGGCATTTTTCTATATTAAACCATCACTGTGGGGTGTGAAAAAGGATGGTGTGTTTATAAAGCACCCCTTATTTCTGCGCTTATTTTTCATGTAGCAAATGGTATAAAACATGATCTGGTGAAAAACAAATTGAATGTACTAGTAGTAGTTATTGTAGTTATAATAGTAGTGGAAGTTGTTGTTGTTGTGAATGTTAATCAAAATATGTGCTTATTCCGATTTGTACCCACATATGACGCATACATTTGTATATTTATGAATATGAATATCTTAATTGAACAAAAGGCCAATGCCTGTAAGTAGACGATAATATACATATTTACATTACTAAAAATGATACATGAAATGAAATGGTCAGTGGTCAGTGGCGGTCATATTAAATATAAAAAGTCGACATTAACAAAGCCTTGAAAATCATAGAAATGATATCAGATAATACAAACAAATCAAGTATATCATTTTCAATGTTAAGACTAAAATATAAAATATTCCTTTTCTTGGAGTAAAGAGACTTTAGTTTAATATGAAAATTCGTTTCGATGTCAATGTGAATTGCCAGATTCAAATTAATTGATTGGTCCTCGCATGAAAACAGTTCAATATATTTTGGAATGTTTGGTCTTTTGCGGAAATATTGATTTATCGATCTTGATAAAGTTCACATTCGAGTGAGAAATGAAATTCGTCTTCTAAACTATAACATAAAATGGATTTGCGTTCAATTCGAGGTATTGCTTGCGGTTTATGCCACCGTCTTGTTTCTATCGCTAGTCTGTGCAAAGATAATCTTAATCTTATCATCGCTTATCTATATTTTTGAATTTTAACTTTTACTCACACTTTTGAGAAATTAAAGTTTGCAAAAAGTCTAAATGTTGAGGCTCTAGTCGATGTATTCAATTCTGCCATCCAGATGAGTAAAAATATATTTCAGTCTATGCTTCACTAATGATATAAAATATTCTCGTTTCCATCGTCTTGAAACAACCATGAATAATTCAAGCCTAAATTATAAAGAAAGAATTTATCCGTTTTAACCCAATTTGAAATATCATCATTTCTTTCGATATCGCTTAACATCATGTTATCTGTTTGTTTAATAAGTTTAGCATTCGCACATTTAATAATATATGCCCTATCAATTAAAAGCCCTGACTCCGTTTATATTTTATACATATAGCGAAGGTAACTAAGAGATCCGGTCAATTACGGGGCATTTTTCTATATTAAACCATCACTGTTGGGTGTGAAAAAATGGTGTGTTTATAGAGCACCCCTTTTTTCTGCGCTTATTTTTCATGTAGAAAATGATATAAAACATGATCTGGTGGAAAAAAAACTTGGAATGTACTAGTAGTAGTTATCGTAGTTAAAATAGAAGTGGAAGTTGTTGTTGTTGTTGTTGTGGATGTTATTCAAAATATGTGCTTATTCCGACTTGTACCCACATATGAGGCATACATTTTTGTATATTTATGAATATGTTTATTGAACAAAAGGCCAATGCCTGGAAGTAGACGATAATATGCATATTTACAATACCAAAAATGACAC
Organism: Corbicula japonica; assembly: GCA_038501625.1. Lineage (NCBI taxonomy): Eukaryota > Metazoa > Mollusca > Bivalvia > Venerida > Cyrenidae > Corbicula > Corbicula japonica. The sequence continues at coordinate 130,255 of JAZAYU010000614.1, forward strand.
ATGAAATGAAATGGTCAGTAGTCAGTGGCGGTCATATTAAATATAAAAAATCGACATTAACAAAGCCTGGAAAATCATAGAAATGATATCAGATAATATAAACAAATCAAGTATATCATTTTCAATTTTAAGACTAAAATATAAAATAGTCCTTTTCTTGGAGTAAAGTGACTGTAGTTTAATATAAAAATTCATTTGATGTCAATGTGAATTGCCAGATTCAAATTAATTGATTGGTCCTCGCATGAAAACAGTTCAATAAATTTTGGAATGTTTGGTCTTTTGCGGAAATATGGTTTTATCGATCTTTATAAAGTTCACATTCGAGTGAGAAATAAAATTCGTCTTCTAAACTATAACATAAAATGCATTTGCGTTCATTTCGAGGTATTGCTTGCGGTTTATGCCACCGTCTTGTTTCTATCGCTAGTCTGTGCAAAGATAATCTTAATCTTGTCATCGCTGATCTATATTTTTGAATTTTAACTTTTACTCAATATTTTGAGAAATTAAAGTTTGCAAAAAGTCTAAATGTTGAGGCTCTAGTCGATGTATTCAATTCTGCTGTCCAGTTTTCAGCAAAAACATCTTTCAGTCTTTGCTTTACTAATGATATAAAAATATTCTCTTTTCCAACTTCTTGAAACAACCATGCATAATTCAAGCCTAAATTAACATCATGTTATATGTTTGTTTAATAAGTTTAACACTAGCACATTTAATAATATATGCCCTATCAATTAAAAGCCCTGACTTTGTTTATATTTTATACACATAGCGAAGGTAACTAAGAGATCCGGTCGATTACGGGGCATTTTTCTATATTAAACCATTGCACTGGGGTGTGAAAAAAAGATGGTGTGTTTATAAAGCACCCCTTTTTTCTGCGCTTATTTTTCATGTAGCAAATGATATAAAACATGATCTGGTGAAAAAAACTTTGAACAACAACAACAACAACAAATACTTTTATTTCATACCCGGTTACATACGGTAACAACAGGGTTACATTAAGGTTTAGTATATGGATGGGTTGTTAGTAAACACTTTTTGGGAACTGAAAATGACTTAATATATCGAACGTGCAATTCCCGGGCCTCGCGACAATCTGGTCTAGCAGTAGTTTTTGGTTGCACGATTTTTACGTGATAGTTGCGACAGGTATCAATGAATACTAACAGTTGTAAATTAAGTCGCCCAATATTTTGTGAATGGATTTACGATGTAATCAAGGAAGCACATAGAGTTACAGATTATCGAAGGTACGGGATATTTTATATATTTACAATTACAATTAACAATATTTTGGAACAAAAAATACAAACAAACAATACAATACAATACAAATATATAAACAAAAAGAAAACAAACAATGACAAATCAGACTATACTTCTAGTACATGCGTTTGGTTTTCTTACAACGTTGATTATTATCAGTCACTGGATTCAAGATTAGGAATGTGCTGCTTTAAATATTTATGATACACGTCATAAATGTTTGTAATCACAAGGTAATATAAGGTTATGAATGAAAGAAATTACAGTCAATGGAATAGCTGGACAGAGTTGTACGTTTGTCACAGTCACGTGGAGATAAAAATTTATGAATGGTAAAGTGCGTGCGTTTATTGTTATCGGCAAAATAATAATAATTACGACTTGTCGTAAAGGGTATGTTTAAACATTATGAAATATTTCTATGTAGTATATGGACTTATTGCCCCTGGACTGGTTCTTGCCGAAACGAAACACAAGATACCAAAGGGGCTTAAACAGGCTGGTAATTATGCTTGATCGAGCTTATAAGCTAGATCGGGCTTAGTAAGCCCGATCCAGCTTATACATTTCAATAGAAAATGACAAACCAAGGTACATATAATGTCACTTCGGGCTGTTTACGTCAACAGCGCAAGCTAAAAGAACTACATTGTGTACAGTTTTGCGGCCCCATTCGGACCCAATTCACATTTTCTACTTTCATTTAACAGTTTAATGCGCAAATGAAGTTAAATATTACCTTTTTTACATATGTAGCGTATAGCAGGTTTTCACATCGGCCAGTATTTTCTCATTTTCAGCGATAATTCTTCTAAACTTCCTCTGTCGGCGCCATTTTGGACATTCAATAGACTAAAACAATAACGAGTAGCCGAAAACACTTTATTGTCAGCATCTTCTTGTTGCAGCAACTTTAGGTACAGGTTGTTTGAAAATATCGTTGAGTGATAAAATACGTTCGAATACGGATGCACACAGCAAACGAAATGGAAACCAATATTTGTTTCCTTATATAATCTTATGACAGGAATAGTTATTTTGAACGTTACTTCTTGCTTTTATTTTACACAGTTTACATCATGTTTCGATTTTGCTGCTTTAATTGTCATCATTGAACACTGGTTATTTTAAAGTAAACATTTGTTAACTGTCCACGATTTCCTAAATTCCTTACAATTGTCATATTTTGGCGGTAAATTTTACCGATATAATATAAACATTTCGCTGGGTATTTTGCAAATTCTGATGTTGACACCGTGAACAGTGAAACCTTTGTGACATCCATATTATTCCAAAATGAAAGTAAGTTGTTTTATATATTTCAATAAATAGCAGCCATACTTTTCCATGTTCCAATGAAGATTATTAGAATCGCTTTTAATGTCAGTATCTGTGAAAAATATGATTGCATTCAAGTATGTTTTTATTCAAAAATTATTAAAAGTTTTACATGAAATATAAATATTTGCAAATCTTATTTATACGTATAATAGGACCAGGTTTATATTAAGGCAATAATAACGATGAATAACAGCCAAACCCAGGTAAAAATTACAAGGGACAACTTTTCCGCGCTAAACAACACCACACTGGCAAAATATCTAATTTTACGTCAAAGATGCGAAGAAAAGATCGAAAACAAGACTAAAAAGGCTGAAAACCATCAAGAATAGTGTAAAGAAATTTTACTATTTTCTCCATTTGAAGCTTATTCTAAAGCTTGAACGACCTCTTTATAAAATTCCAGCATATTGTCTTTGGTTCCAAATGAAATAACATTTAGTTTATGTCTAAAACTTACGACCAAAGTCGGTTTAATTTTACTTCATTAGAAGTATATGAATATTTTCTCTCGCTCTTTCTCTCTTTCTCTCTGTTGAATAAAACAGTTAATAACATAATCATTTACTTTACTAGACATTTTCAGAAATATTCTTTGTGGAGTCCACTACGTAAACGTTACTACACAAATACCCATTCATGCCGAACAGTTTGGAAAATTACGGATACATTGGTAGAAACAGAAACATCTATATAGGGTTATAAGTATATATTTAGAAGTGTATGTTCATTTTAGAAGTAAGTTTGAAACTTGTTACACACGTTAATAGTTACATATATAGAGATATCTTTATATAACACTATAATAAACAACAAAAGCGGTTTTTGAATTTATTTTTATTTGCATATATAGTGTCCAGGACCAATTCAATAGTTGTGTTCAACACTATAATTTATATATAAAAACTTTTCACACAACCTATACTTTTATTGACGACTGCTTTAAGAGAAGTGATGCTGACAACAACATTATACACTGTATTAGGAAATATCTTAGACAACACATCAACCAAAATGGCGGCCGTAGACGAAGAACGGATGAATTATAACCAAAAATGAGAAAATACTGGCCGATGTGAAATCCTGCTATACGCTACATATGTAAAAAAGGTAATATTTAACTTCATTTGCGCATTAAACTGTTAAATGAAAGTAGAAAGTGTGAATTGGGTCCGAAAGGGGCCGCAAAACTGTACACAATGTAGTTCTTTTAGCTTGCGCTGTTGACGTAAACAGCCCGAACTGACATTATATGTACCTTGGTTTGTCATTTTCTATTGAAATGTATAAGCTGGATCGGGCTTACTAAGCCCGATCTAGCTTATAAGCTCGATCAAGCATAATTACCAGCCTGTTAAATAATATAGTAATTCACTCGATTAGATTCATTTCATAAATAGAAAACCATGTTATGAGACACGAACTTTAACGTTCCTTTATGTACTAGCTTTGCATAATTAAATTCAATTTAACAAAAGGACTCATAATTAACAACGATAGTCACATTTTCATTGTACGAGAAATAATAAACACAACGAGATACTGTATCAATGGAATCATTTAAAGAAGAGAAGTATGTGACGTGCAAAAATACTAAGATTTTTTTGGATTTCAGCTGTTTCGTTAGTAAGAAGCTCTTGAAATTTTATCACATTTGGACGATTGTAATATTTGACAGGTATATATTTACGCCTCATGCTTTGGAATAATGGGCACTTAAGGAGGTAGTGTAACTCATCTCCAATATCATTCATACTGCAAAGGTGGCACTTGCGTTCCGAATATGGTATGTGTGATTGTTGGTATCTCCCAATTTCTACAGGTAATTTGCTATTTCCCGTTCTAAATTGAAACAATGCAATTCTAAGATTGGCAGGGAGATTACATAAATAATGTTCAAGTTTGATTTCTTTTTTGAAAATTTGATAATTTTTACCTTTAGACGATTGATTTAACTGGGCGTTCCATGTCTGGAAAAACTGATCGATAAGTGTACGCTTTATTTGCGTGTGAATATTTCGCAGGTTTACATTAGATTGATTAATCCAAATAAAACTTTTGCCCGTATCATCTAACAATTTCTTGACAAAATTTACCCATTTGTCAGTTGTGTTTGATTGTAACATGTAGTCGTAACAAAATTTTGAAATTTTTGATTCTTTTCCAGATATTAATTTACTCCAGAATTTAATGATTCTTGTTTTAATAGTTATAGCGAGAGGGTATCGACCGAATTCGGCGTAGAGCATATACAAAGGAGTCGATTTTTTGCTTTTGGATATTTTTCTTAAGAATTCGTTTTGCACTTTTTCGATAATATCTAGATTTTCTATTCCCCAGATTTCACAGTTATAAGTAAGAATTGGCACTATTGTTTGATCAAAGAGTTTGAGCTGGAGATCTACCGGTAAATCAAGATTACGAATGCGTGTATAAAGCAAATGCATTGCTTTATTTGCTTGACTAACAATATATTGTCTTGCTTTAAGAAACGAACCTGTAGATGAAAACATCGTACCCAAATATTTGTATTCTTTTACAATTTCGATATTCTCGCCATTAATGGTAAATTTGTAATTAGTTGGTTTGTTAGACCCGAAGACTATGACCTTGGTTTTATTCATATTAATATTTAATTTCCATATAGTGCAGTAGTTCGAAAACGCGTTAAGCAAATTCTGAAAAGATACCGGATCTTCGCTTAAGATTACAGTGTCGTCAGCATAAAGAAGGACAAATATTTTGATATACATCATTAGTTCGTTTGACTGCTTTTGTAATAATATGCCATTATTATTTCGTTGTAAGAATTGCTCTAGATCATTCATGTAGATGGAAAATAGGATCGGGGACAAATTTTCTCCCTGTCTTACGCCACAGACGCTTTTGAAGAAAGGTGAAGTTTTGTCGTTTACTGAAATGCAAGATTTTATGTCATTGTACATGTTGTATATTACTTTAAAGAGTTTTCCATTAATGCTTATATTAAGAAGTTTGTTCCATAACCCTGACCTCCAAATTTTATCAAAAGCTACCGAAAAATCAATATATGAGCAGAAGAGCTTCTTTTTTTGCGTTCGTAATTTGTCAATTAGAAATTTAAGTGTAAAAACATGGTCTACAGTTGAATAATTGGCTCGAAATCCGGCCTGATTTTCATTTAGCAAGTTGTTATCATTTAAAAATAGATTAATTCTTTCATTTAATATCGCAGTGAAAAGTTTGCCTAGACAGCTTAATATAGTTATTGGTCGATAGTTTTCAGGGTTTGCAGTAGATCCTTTCCCTTTAAAAATAGGTTTAATAGTTCCTATCAGCCAGCAGTCGGGCATAATGCCACTGTCAAAAATTGCATTAAAGTATAGATAATAAATCGGTAACATTTGTTCCTTAGACGCTTTAATGTATTCGTTATAAATATAGTCCTGCGGCGAAGCAGCTTTCGAGTTTTTAAGTTTGTTTATCATTTTTGAAATTTCCTCGACAGTAATCTTTTTGTTTAAATTTTCTGTGTTAATTCGGTCGTTATTATAAATATTAGGATTACCCAAGTCAAATTCGTCGGTATTTGGTTCGTTATTGACGTTTTTGAAATAACTATAAAATTGTTGTGTGTCAGGCATGTTGTAATTTTGCGATTTATTAGTTACTAAGGAGTTAAGTAATTTCCAATAACCTTTAGGTTTTTTCAAATGCATTTCACGGAGTTTAAGTTCATTTCTTGTTCTATGAATACGCATATATGTGTTCATTGTTTGTTTGTAAAATTTTGCGGCACGATTCATCGCAATTTTATATTCATTGGATTTATAAATTTTGTAGTATTTCTGTGCAATAAAATATTTTGTTCTAGCTTTCTTACATTGCGGACCGAACCACGAATAATTCTGTTTTTGATTATCGTTTCTTTTAATTGGGTTGTTATTAAAAGACGGGAAAGTAGCAAATGCTGTGGCATTAAAAAGTTCTGCGATACTATCGGAAATATCATTAATTTCTTTTTTCGTCACCTCACTTGTTAAACTTTGAGTAGACAATTTGATATTATAAATCTGGTTAGCGTTAAGGTTCTTAGTGAACTCGCTGCTTAAGTCATTTTTCCACTTGGGAGGTCGTGACATTGTATTAGGTAATAATACTTCGTCTATACATGGTGTACTTTGCGGATTATCACAATATTTTATTCCCAATGATAGAATCGAGTGTCCATCGGAGTAGATAGCGTCAGTTTCAATAATTTCAAAATCGTATATGTAAGGGAAAAACAAGGCAGACGCGGCAATATAATCAATAACGGAGGTATCCCTAAAAGTAAAATTTCCTATGTTTTTGTCTTTTCCCACCCGACCGTTAACAATATAAAGGTTATTATTTTTACAAATTTCCAAGAATTGATGTCCTAACGAATTCGTCTTAGTATCTCTAGAGACCCTTTGTAATGGAATGTTTAATTTAAGTAGCGTATCGGATGAGTTAAACTGGCTCAAAAAGTCTTCGTCCATTTGTAAATGATTTGCTAAAAAGTCGTCAAAAATTACATAATCTGCCAAATACAATATCTGAATCAAAGTTAGGTAGTAGTTTGTTACTAAGTTTAGCCCAATAGATATAGTCGCAGTCACTGTCTAATATTTCAACATACTCTGTAAAAGAGTTCTTGACAAAAAACCCAATTCCTCCAGATTTTCGGGTAAAATCATTTCTAGTTTTTGAGTAAAAACTGTAGCCCGGAATACTGATAATGTCATAACAATCTAATTTACTTTCTTCAACACAAAAAATATCGTATTTCTGGATCATACTTAAAAACTCAGGACAACTTATTCTGGATTTTAGGCCACATACATTGAGTGACCCTACTTTCAATACTTTATTCTCGATTTTGTTACTTGTCAAATTTAGATTTGAAAACTGTTTTTCATTACAGTTATTTTTGGTTATTGTAGTTTCGGGAGTAAGTGTACTGGAGGATTTAGGTAAAAAAGTTTTATGTTTTGAAATACATTGTACATCATAATGTTTACATGCAATAATTTGAGATCCACTTGGCAATTGTATACAGTTGTCACAAAAATAAGTATCTACATGAGAATCATATTGATCTTCACATTTTGAAGATGTAGACACATTGAAGGTTTCACACGGATAAGTTCCGGTAGACACAAGATGCTCTGTTTTGTTTATGTTGCAATCACTTACACTGTGTCGAGAATTTTTAAAAATGATATTACTGTTGGTGGTATATAGACTGGATACTTGCACTGGTTTAGCACTGAATGAATTTGAAACATAGATACTTTTTTCAATCGGCAAAACATAGCTATTTACACTACACTCAATATTATCTGGTACGTTTATGGAATTCTCAGCTCCCGACCGGTCCTAGCCGGAGCCTTCACTGGGTAGTGGTTCTTTGCGACTCTCCGTTTCAATGGAAATGCCCGGATCTTTTTGAGCCGGTTGGCGCTCGCTCAATGGAGTGCTTTCGGGCATCGCTCTTGACACTCTTGTTCGACTCGAAGATCTACTGGACGGTTTCGGGTTTGAAGGAGTTGAGGAGAGTCTCTGTACTAAGGGTACCGACAGTTTACTTGTTTTCCCACTGAGTGGTCCTTTTCCACGTGATTGACGTGACGTACTAGTTGAAGAGGATGCGGACATATCACTTGCGTCGGTAGTCACTGAGCGCGGTGATGTAGGGGCGTCGGGCGCCTGGTCATCGTATGTTGCCACCTGGGGTTCCATTGTATTGAGGCGATCTAGAGGCTGAAAGGTAGAGGTCGAGTTCTGGGCGTTAGAAATGACTTTAAGAATTCGCTCTCGCTGAATGTACTATTAGTAGTAATTGTAGTTAAAATACTAGTGGAAGTTGTTGTTGTTGTTGTTGAAGTAGAAGCAGAAGAAAGGTGAAATATGCATATCAGGAATCGCCACATTCACAAAAAACAGCCTCCCCACACAGTCAAGAAGAAGAGAAAAGGAGAGAGCATGGTTAATAAAATGATCAGTTTAAAAAAAAGACACCACTAACAATAAACAAAAATGAGAACCCGTAACGTCCCTTTACCATGCGTTGTGAGCCCGTTTCGTCATCAATTTATAAGAATGTGATACCGAGGTCAATGTACCACAGATCAGGGTCCAAGACATGACAAATGCATTGACGAATGGTCGCTTTTTCATTGCAAGTCTTCTTATTTATTAAAATAAAACTCGATCCAAAAATTAAGGTTAATAAGCTTCTACATTGTTTCAAATCTAATATCATCGCAATAGACAAAAACCGCCGTAGGCGTAGCGATTGTTGTTGTTTCATTTGATTGTTGACATGGGGAAAAAGCAGTAATGATGCGTTGAATCAGCGATAAAATGTAGTGATCGGAAGTTGGACATAAGAAATCAAACCAGCCAGCTAGCAGGATTAGGGTCTATTTATTTTAACGCGAAAACGGCATTTAACGGTACACAACGTTGTCAAAACTAGTCACAATATGTTAAATCACCGGATGAAAATGAAAAATCCAATTTCCAGCCAGCCACGAAAACGTGTTTGACGAGCGTCGTTGACGTCACTGCAGAAAACTTGCATTGATAGCTAACTTTGGAAGTAAATATCTAAACAACTATTGGATTAATCAAAAACTGTTTGCGGATTCATGCTGGGGTCATCGTCAATAAATACCCTACCAAATTTCATGAAAAATTAGAAAATTCGTACCTTAAGATGCATTTGATCTGCCAAACAAACAGCTGTTACAAGTTTAAATTGAAACACAACAAAGTTTCTTGACCATAAATGAAATTCGGTAATTGAATAATTCTACATTTGCAAGAAAAAAAAAACTTTAACCCTTTACTGCATTGAAACACCTTTATTGCATGAGTGAACAGAGTAGATAGATCTAGATCAGACGACAGATCCTTGCCCTCTAATGAGGATCGAAATTCATTAGATTATTTCTGATAAAGCATCCATGCCAGATGATCTGGATCTACATTGGTCGCACGTGCTTTCAAATAAGTATATATGGAGAAAATGGTGAATAATATTTCACACTCTGAAATATTTTAAATTCTTACCATTATATCGAAAGGAGTTTGTAATATCATGATCCTTTAGAATGGCTGTTGGAACAGGCATATTGCCGTCAAAAGAAATGACAACGGGCTTTTTCACAGCCACTAGTGGGCAAAACATACATGCTCGTCGATCTCAAGACAAAACGCTGTGCACAGTTTAAAGTTTTATGAGGCTTTAGTAGACAAGTCTTGGACCGATTATTTTCCAATGCACAATAGAAACAATCTGAAGAAAGACTTTTATTATAGCGAAGTGCAAGATATGAGCAATTTCTATTAGAATCATTCAGTTAGAAAATAAAAACAGTTATTGTAAAGAATATTTGTACATGTAGCAAAGATTCTTTATAAATTTGTTTTTATTAAATTTGTATTTCAGTTTGATGTATTCTGTTATCTTATAAAAGAAATGTGACATATTTGATTCAAAGAACCTGTAACTGGAATAGGAGAAACAGAAGACTACTGGTATATTGAGTAATGTTAATTCACTATAAAATATACAGTACACGCAGAGCAGACTTTGCGCCCTTTTCACACGACCGTGGCATTTTTATAAATGGAGTTGTAGTAGTAGTAGTAGTAGTAGTAGTGGTGGTGGTGGTGGTGGTGGTGGTTGTGGTGGTGGTGGTGGTTGTGGTGGTAGTAGTAGTAGTAGTAGTCGTAGTTGTTGTTGTACTATTTGTTGTTATTGTTGTGGACTAGTAGTACTAGTTGTTGTTATTGCTGTTGACGTTTTTGTATTGTTTTGGTAAGGTACAGATAATGTAGTTAATAAAGTTGTTATAACAAAGAGATCTGGTAAATTACGCGGCATTTTTCTATATAAAACCTTTACTGTGGGATGTTTAAAAATTGTGGTGTATATAAATCACCCCATAATTCTGAGCATGTTTTACATATATCAAATGACATAAGACATGATCTGGTCAAATAACTTTGTAGTAGTAGTAGTAGTAGTAGTAGTTGTTGTTGTTGTTGTTGTTGATTTTGTTACTTTTGCTATAATTGTAGAAGTAGTAGTAGTAGTTGTTGTTGTTGTAATTGTCTTTTTAACACTTTATAAACACCCCTTTTGAGCATGTTTTTCATGTAGCAAAATACATAAGACATGATCTGGTAGAATAACTTTGTAGTTGTAACAAAACATAACAAAAGAACAGATAATAAAGAAGAAGAGAAAGTTATTGATTTTAAGTTATTGATCTTAAATTGTCTTAGCAGTAGCGAGTAGGTTTTATTGAATTTAGATCAACCATTACATAGTTAATTGTCAGGAAGATAGTTCTGGAAAGAAGAAAAAGTTATCATGCACTAAAATGCACGAAGTTTAACATAATCTCGGAATGGGTTTGAATATTGTTGAAAGCGGCGTATGGGGCAACAATTATCTTCATACTTGTATGTAAATAAGAAGCATTATTACGGGAAAACGATGCACAGTAGTCAAGTATACATAATAAGAATCTTTCTAGTGGCTTAAACTGTTTGCGTAGCCAGATTAAATAAAGTGATATTTATCATTCTGAAGTGTCTCAATAGTCTATAAACAAACATCATATGCAAAGGAAGAATTACTGTAAAGCAGCAAAAACAACAACAACAATCACATTTATTGAACAAACACAATGTGCTTATAGCAAACAGAAAAATTATATTAAATGGTAGACATTTATCTGAGAGGCATAGTAAAACTGAATGTTAACAATATCATTTTCAAAATGTTATTGTCTTTCTTTTACAGCTGAACAAATAAACTTCGCAATATTATAAGTCGTTTTCAAATTCCCTGTCATAAGTTTTTTAAATTTATTTAATACTTGACCAATTGTTAAAATAAGGCTTACAATGTTTTATTTGTTAATTTCTATATGTAGGGCAGACTAAAATGAAATGGTACTCGCTTTCGTATTTGTTTCATGTTGCAATACTAAATTTTCTTTCTGATATTGGTATGTCTTCCTTTTTCAATTTCCTTGTCATACGCTGATATGTATTTTTGTGTTGAAAGATCTAATACGAATCGAATATTTTTTGAATTATTTATTCGAACATACCATTGCTTTTATGAAAATCTAAAAGTATTCGCTTAATCGGTTTTACATCATGTATATGCTTCCAGTTTGTAACTAGCAAATAGAGCGGCATCACCAGCCAACATTAGAATAAACATTTTAATTTCATCTATTGTAAATGAACCTTTAACATTTGAGTTTATTCAAGGCAAAATATCATTAAGGAAAAATACGAATGTAAGACGGGAAAATCGTATCACTTTGATTCAACTTCTTATACGAGCTAAACATTTCAGAATTACTTATATCTTACGAACGCTTGACAAACTTCCTAGATTGATTTGGTTGTTTTTATAAATCATCTTTGTATTTAAATTTTCATTGATAAAGGTAAAGTTAAAGTAAAGTTTTCAAAGAAATTTCCTATTTAACCAGACTGGTCAGTACAGTCTCAGCATGCTATCAAGTTCATTGCCCTCTGATTTGACTTCGAAGGATCATAAAATAAACATTAGGCCACACTGACCTGTAAATCTGCAGATCGTCTGATAAGCAATTGCTGTTATGAAAGTTATTTCGTGTTCAATATTCTACAGCTACATCTGTTTAACTTTCTTTCAGACTGCTAATACGAAAACAAATAATATAATAATAAGTCTTTTGTGAACAATGATAAAATGTGCAGCTTTTGACTCTTAACCTTTTGTATAGTGGTTCTTGAGCTTAAAGCAAATGGTGCTCTTATTCTTTTTATTTCTTTTGAATTTCAGTTATGCATTATTTAAGAAAGAAGTGATTAGTGAATTGGAAACTGATTTTATATTCAAGTTATAATTTAAAACATATATTTAAAAATATGACTATTCTTATATTACTTTTATCTTGATTACCACGATAACAATGATATTCTTAAGAATGCACAACAAATTATCACCGTACTGTTCCAATGGGTTAAACTCATTACGAATTTTATAAAATTTTATTGTACAATGTTCATGTATCACAATAATTATTTTAGAATCGGTGTTTTTCCCAGATATGTTTCAATAATATAGATGGGTATTCCGATATATGAAAAGTGTTCATTTCGGCAAGTATTCTCACTCAGAAAAGCCCATGATGATACTCAGATACCCAGAAACCCTAAATTATCTATCTAGTTGTCTTTTACTAAACATATCCTTTAAAACAAAGTCTTTTTCAGCAAGATATCACCATAAATAATGATTTAAGGGTCAAACTGTTGGATTGAACAAGTCGACAAATTGAAAAGTGTTCATTTGGACAAGTGTGCATCACACAGAAAAGCTCATGGTGATACCCAGAACCCCTAAATTATCTATCTAGTTGTCTTCTTCTATTCATATCATTTAAAACAAAGCCTATTTGAGCAAGATATTACCATAAATATGGGCGACACAAGTGTTCAACTGAAGACCCATCTAGTTATAATAAGCAGCCCTCGAAAACCCCGCTCTGCTTTAAACTTGTCACAAGATTACAATACAGTTCTTTTATGTGTGTTTTTTTAATTTAAAAACAATATTAATTTCCACATGAATAAAGGAATAGCTAAGCCCCTGATTGTAATCCGTAGCAATAGATGTATCCAAAAAACTGAAGACAGGTATTAGCCGTAAGATAAACCTAAAATTGTTTGCAAGAAAGAGGCTAGAGATACATTAAACTTCTGCATGCCAATGACCTTGTTTTGGTCATCTTGTACCGGTCTTTATGACGATACATGTAGAATGACAAAAAAAAGGATATAAACTTGTTTAATTGTGTATCGGCAGATAACTCATTTGCACATAGCAATTCAAATGCCAAATGTTCGATTCCTGTTTATTGCGCTTGCAAAGTGTTGATTTTGGCAAGTCACGTGCATCATACAAACAAAGTATTTTTAATACTTTGTACACAGTTCTGTCTGAGTAATTAATGCAGCAACTTATGTACTAGCCTGGCACCAGAAGATGGTTTATTAAAAAAGCACTGAAATACTTAATATCTCTTTTTTTATTTAATTTCTTTTTCTTTTTTCTGATATGCTGAACCATCTATGTTCTGGGAGATAAGGGAAGTAAAATGCATACATGTATCAGTAAGGTACCTGCAGGAGATGCTTTTCTTGGAGGTATTGACGATTATTGTTTAATTGACATGAGAATATATAACAGATCATAGGGACTGGAGCCAGTCTACTTAAAATATGTATATACATTTCTCGTATAGAGAAAGCTTCAAAATTCCCCGCGTTTCTTCATGTCAATGTACTGAAAGTATATAAAAATCCGAGCTAGCTCTGAGCAAATATGTTTTAAAGCTGTAGCAATAGTAAAATATGAAGTTTTGCTAGCAAGCTGTTAAGGGTCATGCATTATATTTACAATCAGCTATTTCTGGATGGCTAATTAAATGGTCATCTATTCCGACCCAAGAGAGATGAGAGGGTCTATATATGTAGCAAAATATTATTTTTATGAAAATAAAATTTCAATCACTGCCTCAAATGTACAGAATGAAACTTTGGATGGCTATCTTTATAATAAATACTTCAATATTTAAGAAATGATTTTTCAATTTGTAGTCAACTTTGAAAATTATTTATCTCGAAATCGTTGCGCAACGTCGTATGAAGTCGCCTGAAGTGCAGACGATAAGACCTGGCGCCAATATTAAAATCAAAGAAGTTTTTCGCTATGTTTACTGACTATTACCATGCTTTCATTCAACTGACATTAGTTGTCATGTTTATTCTCGAAGCTTGTAACTGTTTCCCTAATAGTTTCACTGTTCTTTGTCTTATTTATTTTCCAA
>JAZAYU010000614.1:145288-218461 GCA_038501625.1 Corbicula japonica
AAACCTCTTTTATAACATTTATAAAATTTTTGTCGCACAACATTTAGAATTTTCACATGGTGTAGCTTTTTAAAATGTGAACTATTGAAGCAAATTCTGCCATCATCATTATATTCTGGGTTTGGCGTCGGGGCTTACTGGTTGAAATCACCAGAAACTATGAGTTGTATTCCACCTAATACGTGTGATTTGTCTTTCAAAGAACATATCTCGCAAATCTGATCAAAAAGTTTTTGACTAAGCATAGATATTTCATCAATTATTAACACATCTGTGTTTTTATTCTGCTTATACTCATTTCATTGCTTTTCACAAGCGCAATCACTTCTGAAGAATTATATCTTCCATCTTGTATGCCAGACCACCTGTGAATTGTTTGAGCATTTAGGTCTCTGTCAAAGTTCATACAGGCTATACCTGTTGTACAGGTCAGTGCAACACTTTTGCCTTTTCTAGAGAAATTGCGGTAATTTGACTGCAGCAAAAAGGATTTGCCTGTCCCTGCCGACCCATCAATAAAGAGATTGTGTCCATGATCTGCTTAATCCGCAACAAACTGTTGCTCTGCATTTAACATGTTTTTGTTGTTGTTTTATTTCTTTACATGCGCTTCCTGTTTACATTTTCGACTGGTTATTGCGCATTAATGTAGTATTACTATTGCGCTAGGCACCAGCCGAAAATTGTCGGAAATTTACGAGCGGAAATCTTTGTACAATGAAATCGATCGAGACAGTTAACACTCGTAGAAAACAAAATGGGAGACTAAGCGTTATAATTATTCATACGAAAAAAGAAATGGCCAATGGCTTGAAGACCGAGAGAAATATAGACGAATAAAAGGGTCCTTGCATGTTATTTGACGATAAGGTATTGATCAAAGTTCATTTTATCTGTGCATTTCAACAAATAACCGAAATCGCATTTTTTCGTGTTCCATATTGTTTCCGACCTAACAAAAAGCTGGTCGCTGGGGTTACCTTTTCTGATGCCCATGAAAAACGGATTAATATTTCGGCAATCGGTTTTCGGATTCGAGGAAAGTAACTCCATGTGCATTTAAAGTACCAAGTGCTGGCCGAAAAGGATTTTATTTAATTGGTGAAAATTTTTAACAAAGAGATAGCTAGTGACCTAGTCCTTTCTTACCTTGTCTATGATAATATACCATAATCATATTTTTGGTTTATTGGTTTATTATATGTATAAATGTGGTGCTTTATATTGTTTAAGAGGTCATTTAGTGAAATTCAAGCACAGGGTTCAGGGAGGTGGGGTTGGGGGAGAGGCGTGTAGGGTCCGATACTGCCGCCTGTGCATAGTACGTGTTTGTTTGTCTCGAACAGTCGAGAACAGTGTGAGGTTGGTGCACCCTAGAACCAACTCGACAGTGGCAACATGCTTTGTCACTGACCGTTCAAATGCGCTCATCATGCGTGCGTGTAATATAAATTGTATTTGGTGAAGTTTTATAAAATATTTTTTTCTCATCTACTTTCTTGCTAGGTGGGGAAGTTCCCTGTATATGGCTGTTCCTGAATTGCTTGTTTCACTTTCATTATTACTGTTCATGAACAGGATCAATTGAACGGAACCTGCACGGTTTTGATTATAAGTATCATGCATGAGTGTGAGGTGAAGATGGGAAAATCTGTCACCGAGGGTTAACTGTTTTGCGGGAACGAGGCTCTGCCGAGTTCCCGCCAAAACAGTTCACCCGAGGTGACAGATTTTTCTATATTTACCGAATGTCTCGTGCAAGATACTTTTTCTTGCATACTTTTTTTTTATTTATAACATTTCTGTGTATGTAGACAAACTAATTTATTTTCCTTATGTTCAAATATTGACATTTACGTAAACCTTTTTTACAATGACGTCACTAACTTGAATATATTACGTCAGATACTTGAAGACGTGACGTCACTCACGTGACTCATTCTACACGAGGGGGGGGGGGGGGGGGTGTAGGATCGAAATTTCCTACACGGGTGAAAACACCGGATGACCTGATCTGGTATGCAAGAAATGTCGTATTCGGCATGTTCTGTGTATTTCAAAGTTCTTTTTTCGTTTATTTAATGGACGTGTTTTTCGTTGGACAAATTTTAGCGACCGATAACAGTGTCGATAAGCTGACAAGAAAGATTGTTAGTCACACTTTCTGTCTAACAAAATATATCGCACACTACATAAATATTTTCGAAATTGTATTGTGTCATTATATATAAGGTTGGTTATATGAAAACATTTACAAAGCTGTGAATGCATTTGTTATCGTGGGCATCAAATTTTCGTGGTGTTCAGTAAAACCACATATTCGTGGGTTCTAAAATTCGTGATCTTCAATCTTTTAAATCTTATTCCCATATTATAAGAATTGATTGTTGTTATACTGCATCTTTCGTTGTGGCTTCTTGAAATTCGTGGATGGATCCTTCGGCGAAGTCAAGGAAAATTCGCATCCCATGCACATTAATTATTTCACAGTAAAATGCAAATATATATCAGTTTATAACTTTTGGCGTTTCCTTACACACATGCGCTAGTTAACTCCTTACTAAGGAGAAATAAACACAATCTTAAAAGTGATCCTTATCAAATGAAAAAAGTACTAAATGCGCCATTTTCATTATAATACATATCTGTTACTTAGTAATACTTAACTTACAACAATTAAAGAAGTAACACAAAACAATAATTAATAGCAACTTAGCATATATTTTGAAAACTTTGAAATAACTTGTCCTATTCATTTAATACTCGGAATAAATCATCTACAGGAACCACACCATCAGTGGCAACAAGAACGATAAAGCCTGTTTAAATATTTTATAAGTTATTCCCCTTTCAAATGCAACTTTAACATTAAAATTATATATTGCCTATAAATTTGAAAGTGCTTTTCCTTATTACGTAATACTTGGAATATAGTTATATATCATCTGCATGCAATTAGCCATTTGTGTAAACGAGATTAATAAGTCATATTTCACCGGTTACAACAAAGGTCTATTTTTCGTTATTGTTTGTGGTGTCTTATTTGAAATAGATCTTGTGAGATAGGTGCATCGCGACATGAACAGGCATCATGTAAAGTATTCATTATTCGTGCTTGCTTGTCAAAAACATAATGTTTCTGCGACTAAAATGTCACAGGAGAATCATAAATTGGGAAAGGTATAGTTTCTGAGGGAACAGTATGTACTTCGGCTTGAAAAATACCAAAAATAGTCCCAGTTTATTCAAGTTTTATTTGAATCTTTAATGTAGTGAAGATTTAAGATTCATTACATGTAGGCAAAAGAGACAAAGCAATATATATTTATGCCTCTTAAATAAGTGCTGTAATTTATTGTTATCCCCCTTTCACCATTAATTGATCTAATTTCAACCGTTATAGTGAATGGAAATCTTGTAAAAGCCAGGTCCTTGAATTAAATACAGGTTTCAAATTCATCGGCTCGAACTTTAAAGTTTACAAGACCAAAATCTAGAGAACCATACCTGAGCAGACGTTATTTTTTCTTTAAAGTCTGTGTTACGACTGAAAAACAAATCTTTGGGTTGTATGGATCACGTGAGTTCGAATATAGAGCCATACCTGAGCAATTCTAGCCGCCAGTCCATATTAGAATTTGAGACTGATTCCGAATGACTGTTGCTTTAATACGCCACCGAGTCGGTCTAGCGATCTGCGCCCGAAGTTTTTTTAATCAATCATGAGGTTAATGCATAATGAGTGTATCAAAATCATTAATTTTTGTTCAAAATAAATGAAATAAAATGTGATTCGATAGCACATCGATCTAGCAGGCCGGATTCTTCTTGAATTTTTGTAGAACAAACGGGTTCGCAGTAAAACCGGCTTTTGGATCGAATAAATGTATGTCTTCTGAATTACATATTTTTCTTCTGATACATGTATGTGCAAGAATTAGGGATCATAAATAAAATATCGCTTTATTTACCTCGTAGAGAAAAACGACATGCGAGAAAAAGACACGCAACACACAAATGCGGTGAAACATCGCAGAGCGTATAAACACATTGTTATCTAAATAGTTCTGGGTCAGTCACTGCGCACGCCGGAAGTGAAAAACCAAATTTGACAGATTAGCAGCAGCAATATTCAAGTTGAATTTTTCAAGGTTTATTATAAAACTAAATTGAATGAACACTTCTGAATATTCTTTTTTCTTAACAATATAATGGTTGCGAAGATTAGCAATTTGCAAGATATATAAACCTTATTTTAAACGTGTTTACGGGGATTTAAGGGGATTTGTTTTACCTTCGTAAGTCTTTGTGAAATCGATGGAATAAATAAAAGGAAGGTACATTGCTTCAACTTTTAAACTAACCTAATTTAGACCTATTGCAATCAAACAATCATGTTCTTTTAACTTATATGAAACAGTCTGGATGATAGCTGTCTGTGTAGTAACCAGTATTCGCGCCTGATTTTAATTACTCGGGTCTTTTGCTGGGAATAGTACCTAGGCCATATGCAACAATTTTCTTGCTAGTGAAAATTTTTGTAATAGTTATTTAACCTCGAACGCGTGGTACTCAAGTTAACTGTTTGTCAAGTAGAAAATGTAGAAAATCATTCCCGACATTATACCACTCGCGCAGTGTATTGTTTTAACAATCATATAAACTTAACCAATGTTCTGACTACACAGAACATACAACTTCAATTTCTCCGCATAGAAAAGGAGTATCATCTTCAAATTTGAAACATAATAAGATGCACCATTTTACCCTTTTTTTATAAATTCCCTCCGTGCCTTCTTAAATCAAGGACATTTAGTCAAGGTGAGGGTAAAACCTTAAGTCACAAAATTGATCGTAGCTTTTGTTAAGAGGACATGCTGAAATCGGTCAAAACTGTACAGTATTTATTATTTTTTATCTGTTGCTAAGTTTAGCCTACTTCAGTGCCTTTTAGAAATCTGCCGCGTAAAGGCTGAAATAAAAGTGAAAAAATGACATTGCTATTTAACTGGACCAAAATAGTGACAATTACTCTAACACTATGTTAGGCTAGCCCGAAATGTAGTAAAAGATGTAGTTAAATGTGACCAAGAAACTGATGTAATATAGCGTTGTTTGAATGTCCATCCAACTCTAAAATTGGTGTAAACGATTTATACAATAAACATTATCATTTTGACATTTTATAAAATATTTTATTTTATAAATTTCAGCGCATACCATGTCATCATCATCATCACCATTATCATTATCATCATCATAATCATCATCATCATCATCATCGAAGTCGTCGTCGTCGCCGCCGTCGTCGTTGTCATTAATATCATCTCCGTCGTAATCGCCATCATTTCATTATGATATTGTCATTCTTATCTTCATTGCAAACGCCAGCCACATCATCATCATCATCATCACCATCATCATAATCATCATCGATGAGTTAACATTATGAAGAGGGACTATTTACCTACGCTCACGTAGCAAGTACTTAATGACAGGCGGACAGACAGATTAATAACAAAGTGCATTAATTAAATCAGTTATTATTTATTTTTTATGTGACCAACGTTATCTGGATATACAAATAGTCTTGCATAACAGCGAATATTTAAACATGATAATTTAATGTGCTGGTGTCAAAACAGTTGCTGTACGAACATCTAAGGCCCTTCTTCAAAATATAAACCCAAAATCGAAATAGTCAAAATATACCAAAGATCATCCTATGACAATGTAATTGACCTTACGCTGGAGCTTCCGCAACCACGCCCACCGATTTTCAAGGGGAACTATTCTTCCGATGTCCGTCAAACAAAATGGCTCATCGAGTCGGTACGCTCGCAAACATACCCGATAATTTGGAAATAAATTACTTTAAATGTAACTTATCGTCACGAAAGAAACAAAAAGCAAAAGCTTTTATATCGGGCTATAACTTGGATGATTATAAAAAAATAACGCACGATGACGGGACACAATGGATTAAGGGGTGTGGGACATTTCAAGCCCTAGACATAATTTTCAACCCATCGTTCTAAACGAAGACTTTTTAACCCCTCGACTTTTCAACCCCTTAAATGAAGACCCTTCAACCCCTGTCCCATTGGAAATTTCAAACCGCACATATCAACATATCAACTCTTCCATTTGTGTAACCATCTATATTGATGACATTTCAACCCCTATTATTTACGACATTTCAACCTCTCCCGTGAAAAACAAATTTATAGTATACACTACCAATTAATTCACTTGAAATGGTTATTATTTAATCATATTTTGCTGGTTTTAACATATTTATATATGAATAATTCATAAGAATTTATACCAAATATACCTTTAATGAATTGTGTTTTAATACTTTATCACATACCTTCCGGTGTGGGAGTGTAATAACACCCGTTATATATTTTCGATATATAACTAATTTTATTACACCTCACGTGATTAGTTTACTATATAGCGTAATGTGACGTCACAGGGAGATAATCGCTACTGTCACATATGCGACAGCATCATGTCACCCTCGCGTGGATCTAAAAATAAATATCTTGGAAATCCGATTACAAATTAACTTCTACGCATGCGTAATTGACCAAGGGAGATAAACGCATTTTGATCATTATTTGTAGCCGCTTATTGAGCATTATTGATTTTGGACTTCCGGCGCTTGATTTTGTTCCCAAACGAAATTTGGTCATAGTCAAGATCTCTAAAATACAAATGTTCGGTGTAATAAAATAAATATCACATCCCATTGGGGAAACAGTACGAAATGTTAACCCTTGAGAAGGTAATGTCAACCTCGGCTAACGCCTCGGTTGACATTACTTCTCTCGGGTTAACATTTCGTACTGTTTTCCCCAATGGGATGTGATATTTATATAATATATCGTAGCCGAATCACTATTCATCCGCGTTATCAGCGATCAAAACAAATTTATGAAAATGACTTACTTTTGCCATCTGACCACTTCAGGCAAGCAATCAATTTCTATAAGGACCTTAAGCATCCCTTATATTTATAATATCCACGGAAAATATAATTTTCTGACATCTTGTTTACTCCGTTAGATAGCAATCGAAAGTCTATGATGAAATTCAACAACAGCAACAAAGCCATTTTCATTTCGTTTAAATCGAAAACAAAATGACCCAGACGCTGACATCGTTTTCAGAACATCGTCGGTGTGATCTTACAACATCCCCGAAAAAAATAAAAACACTAGAAACACATTTTCAATCCAAATTTCCAGTTTATATCCAGCAGATTTCAATGTTTTCATATGCCGCTATGAAAGTTTACACAAATGACGTCATACACAAGATCGATTTATTTAATTAAACACAACTTCAGAAGCCTATAAGTGGTAGATTCTTTTATCTAGACTCTAGCGCAGTTAATTTTATTTAATTTATTTTGACTTATTTTGGCAAATGGGAAAACGGTAGGATAAATTGTTTTGGGACTAGCTTATACCGAATTACACAAGTTTTAAGTTCGCTCTACTAGGCGAAAGAAAGGGACAATTCATGGATCTTGCTTGTTTTATTAGAGTATGTGATAAATAGAATACACCATTTGTGATCATTTTATACTGAAATTATTAAACTCGTCATCTAAATCGATATATTTTAAAACTCGGCAAAAGCCTCGTTTTATATCGATTTATACGACTCGTTTAATAATTTCAGTATAAAATGATCACAAATGGTGTATAGTTAAAGAGTATTGCTTGTTATTTTTCAAAAGAAAGTGAATGTACTAGAGACCAGTGTTTTACAATGATATACCAAAACTTGATTTAATGACGGCAATAGTGACGAACTTTTTAACAATTCTAATTACATTTATTAATCATACAACGCTATAATATAATACAAGGGATGGCAATGAATATTCGAACATTTGAATATTCGAATACCGACGGGACATTCGAAAACGATTTTTTGTTTTTGAATATTAACTTTTGTAAAATTAAACATAAAGAAATAGCAAATAAATTTAAATAATTATCGAAATTCGAAGTAAAATTAACAGAAACACCTGGTGTTATTAAAAGACGTTTTATGATCTATCTTCTGGCCCCAATTAACATTGATTCACAGAACGCGAATAGAATGCGATTATCTCTATTATCTTTACCGTATTATATCATGTGATGCGGCTTTTTAGCTTTCATCCAATAAGAAAGTTTTCAATTTAAATAAAAACATACACCACCATGGTCTTTCTTATATCAGTCAGGTATTATTTTTTAAAGAGTGTTTTTTTGTTTGTTTTATTATAAAGATTATTAACATTATTAAGATGATGTACATATTCAAGATCCAGAATCATTCCTATTTAGGAAACATCGTTAATAAAACTATTGAAGTATGACAGAAAATTGAAATTTAGAATGAAATATTCCCGTAAATATCTTTTATCCAGTTATCATTTTTAAAGTCCCCAGATTTATCATTTATCAATATATTTAGCTGTTTGAAATCTCCAGATTTGTTGTTGGTTTTGGGAACGAAATGAACCTAATTCCATTCGCTTGCCTCTCCGGATATCTAGTGTCAGAATTGTAAGTGCCGTAGCAGCACCTTTTCACCATTATTTATGAAAATCTTTTAATAAACTTGAAAATTTGATGTCAGACACGCTGGTAAGTTTGACGGACAAAATGGCGGATAGTAACAAGGCTTATCAGCGCGATACTCAGATTGGTTAATTGCGCTGTCAGTCAGACGGCCAGCGTAAGGTCAATTGCATTACAATCGTATAACTCTACAAATTATTGAAAAGACAATAAGCTCTACAAACTTTTTATAAGACAATATAATAATTAAAATGAATAAGTGTGATCAATTTTGTTTATTTTTTGATAGCGTATACAATATTTATCTATTTTGCTATTAAGTCATTTTTTTTCGCATGTACACACCCGTCAACCAGCAGAGCCAGGAGCGGACGGCACATCCAGGCGCAGACACGGTAAGTTTTTTATACTTGACTGCGCTGTAAGTAGTTATCATTTTCGCTAGTTTTGATTAACTCATGGGAAGAAATATCGGTTGATTTTAAAAGCCAAATGAATTCTGCAAAACTACGTTGATTAATGAAGTGGTAGAAGGGATTATAATAAACATTTTATCGCGATTTAAATACGGAGGTTTGTGATGAAATCTTGATGTTTTGCTCTTTATAGCAAAATGCTCCATGGATTTGAAAATCTGCATATATCTGTAAGAAATATTTGAATATTTAATCATTCTACTAGCAATATGTGAAATATTAGCACAAACAGACTTTTAACAAATTCGGGAGGGCTTAGTGAATAGAGCTGGGGTATAGAAATGGGCAGGTCCATGGAGCAGAAAGCGAGTTTATTGTAGGGGACCAGGAGCAGATATAATCGAGGTCGGAAAATCGTTTGATGTATTGTTTTGACACTATTTTACGTCTTTAATAATGAAAGTTCGTTGACATACAGCGATAGTATTGTCCGTCAGAATGTCTGTTCTTGTCATAAAGTATACAGAAATCATTTCTAAATGAGTTTTGTAAGCTTGTTGTGCATGAACTCTCATTAGCTCACTAAAATATCGCTATTTAATCAGCTTTAGCCTTAGTATATGTTTGCATCTGGATAATTCAAACAGCTTTAAAATATGACGGCATTTTGAAAGTTTGGACTTCATTAAACATTGAGTTATTTACCGGTCTGTGTCTTTAAAACATGGTTAGCAATCATTTGGTCATCGAGGTGAATGAGAGAAAAATAAGCTCTGGACTTAATTTGGACTACCTCTGTACACTATATCTCCCATGAAAGTAAAAGAACGTTCTTCAATGATTTCAAATGAAGATTAACCATTACTTATCGAACTTCTTCTAGGAATACTTTCACTATATCTTATAATTTCCTGAGATTTGTTTAACGTTTATAGAAACTGTATATGTTCTGTTCCGAAAACGAAAGTTGAATGGCTGACGTCTAGTTCACCCCAGCTAATGTTTTAACTTATTTCACCATCATTTCTTTATCGGCTCCTGTTAACAAAACAAATTGATGACGCTAAATGTGTTTTGTTTTTAGAAGCATTTGTTTTTTTCTGCACGTTGGGTAGTTTTGGTTAAATTTGCAATGAAGTGTAGCCTAGTTGTAAACGTTTGCGAACTTTATTGACAATTTCCAGTAATGAAGTCCAAAACGCATTTTCTGTCTCTAAATATGGAATTATAAAATATAGACTTTCTTCTACTTAATGTATTAAAAACTGGCACTCACCAACTCGAGCAATTGTAACAAAATTTGCGAAAAACGACCATGTTTAGTGTCTAGCACAGTTATATACGGAGTGTAAACGAAAAATTGTTTGCGAGTGTACGGTGTAATAGGTAACGAATTAAATTTTCGGTCAAAATAAACTTCAGTACCTGAGCATAAACATGCATATACACTGATTACGATATTGCGTTCAGTGTCGAGAGCAGGGTGCGTGAAGCTGGGTCTTGCTATAAGTATTTGTATTGGTAGACCCAGCGTAAAGTAGAACAGTTTAGTATTTTCAAAGAATAAACGTGTTTAATTGAACCATACAATGATACGTAACATAAATACGTAGTTATGTAAGAACGCCGCTTCCGTCCGTCTTTACCTCTTTTGATACGTGACCATAATTTTAAAGAGAAATGTAAAGCCTTAGTTCATTCCAAAATTTAAGAAAGTTACAGTAGAACTTAAAAAATTGCATCAAACAATATTCAATCATGTTCGAGTTATGCATTGTGGAATGAACTAAGCTAGGGTAAGGAGTTATCATTTTATCCGGCCTGTGGACTCCATTAAAAAACCTATGTAAATTATCTCTGGTAAAATATTTGCCTTTACCAGTTAAGCACTAGTTTTTATTCTATGGGGAAAGACTATATTACTGGCTTTTAAAGCTTGCGCACATCTTTAACGAGATTTTTATGGGTTTTTTTGCACTGACGATAAACTTACATAAATATCTAACAATAAAAAGATGTGGACGAGGAAGAAAGTCTATATTTTAAAGTTCCTTACTGATTTCGAGACAACACATGCGTTTTTTTAGCTTCATTATAGGATAATATCAACGTTATTCGCAAATGTCAAGAACTTCACTTCATCAATAAATTAACCAAACCACAACGTGCTGAAAATACTGCTTTAAAACCAGATATAGTAAGCTTCACGATTTTGTAAAATTTAGTGAGTTTGATAAAGCAATGACGAAGAAAAAAGTTTATACATTATCTGGGGTGAACTGGACGCCAGTCATTAAACTTTCGTTTTTGGTGTTTTGAGGTGCTTTTTCCTGTGAACGATCAACAACAGTGTGACAAATGATTAACCAGGGATAATTTAATTAAGTTATGAGAGTTCATGCATCAAAAGCTTACAAAACTCCTTTTAATTAGAACTTATTTCTGTATACTTTATGACATGAACAGACATACGGACGGACATACAATCAATGTATGTTCACAAATTTGTATTATTGAGGACGTAACATAGTGTCAAAACAATACAACAAACAATTTTCCGTACTCGATTTTATCTGCTCCTGGTCCCCGCCAATAAATTCGCTTTCTGCTCCATAGACCTGCCCATTTCAATATCCCAGCTTTATTTACTAAGTCCTTGCGAATTTGTTAAAAGTCTGTGTGTGCTAATATTTCACATATTGCCAGGGGAATGATCACATTTTCCAACAGTGCTTATAGATTTATGCAGTTTTTCAGATCCATGGAGCATTTTGCTATAAAACGCAGAACAAGATTTCATCACATATTTCCGTATTTAAATCACGATAAAATGCTTATTATCACTTCTACCACTTCATAAATCAACGTATATGTGCAGAATTCATTTGGCTTCAGTCAGCCGATATTTCTTTCCAACAGTTAATCAAAACTAGCGAAAATGATAATTACTTACACCGCTGTCAAGTATGTTAAAACTTACCGTGTCTGCGTCTGGATGTGCCGTCCGCTCCTGGCTCTGCTGGTTGACGGGTGTGATGTAAGCATCTAAATATAAGCAATACTTGTTCAAAATCGATTGGTAAACAAACCAAATTGATAACATATCACAACTTTATCGTACATGTAACTGTGGTTTATTATTCATTCCCAATCTTTCAAATACATGTTTACTTAAAAATTATTAGGCAATGATATTTTAAACGTTGTCCTAGTGTTAAGGCGTAGTTTTTGCAGATTTGAGCTCTATAGGTGATTTTTCATGGCCATGCTATGAAAACTATACTGTTTTTTTTTCTTAACTTAAAAAAAGTTGCGACTTGTACTCTACATAATAAAGTGTATGCATAGTAGAGACTAAAGTGTGACAGACATCTTATGTTTTCAAAATTTCTTTTCTTGATAGCTGTAAACAGTATGTTAAACTTTACGTTCAACTTTACGTTATCGTGTGGTTTTGTAATCAATTTAAAAAGAAACTCTATGTAACTTTATAAAAGTCATTTAAAAGCTGTCAACTGTGAGTCACGGGTGAAATTGTTCTTGTTCTATATATTTTCAAAAACTTCATAATACGGTATTTTATCGAAACAGAGCCAACATTCTACACACATGCCATTTGGCAGCATTGTTTCTTCCCCTCACATCCAATGATAACATGAAGCAGCGTAAAGCTTCCCCTTTCCTGCCCTCTTGTTCCATACATTGTCCTAGCAGATTCAGCACAGTCTCTCTGTGACAAAGGTTCGGTTATCAAGAGCTCGGTATTTATCCGCAGGTCTACGAAGCAGGCTGTACACCTTGTACTGCAGAAAGTACAGGTAAGGTAGCGAATCAACCACGGCCCAGTCCATCCAGTAATCATCTTCAGGTCTATATGACAGGTCGTCTACTGTAGATCTAAACAGTTCGTATTTCAGCTCTGCAGGTATACAATTCAGTTCACATGGCTAGTAAATTACACAAAACGCAATATTGTGTTTTATCACATCTTCGTTTCTCTCAAAGCAAAGTTTGTCGAATTCGTCTGAACCAGAGAATTCATGGCTCAAACAATCACATAGAGTTGTAACTATTTCAAATCTAAATTGTCTTTCAAGATCAGAAAGAAGAACTTCACATCTCTCTAGATTTCCAACACAGTACAGAGCTGATGCCAGCTTCAATCTGGTGGATGAGAAGTCCGAGTTCAAGCCTGTAGAGAACCAGCACACGGCTTCCGGTGGTAAAGCTTGGGAACGATGTATTTCAGCTGTTGCCATCACAGACGCAACGATGCTGCAGATAAATGGAGTCAAGAGTTTGAATGCCGCTTGGTGAATCCTACTTCCGGCTAAATATGCTTGACACAGTTTGGAGACATTCTGTACTAAGCTTAAATAAGCACACACATCCTTGTTTGGAATGTTGATGTAGTTTTTTTTAATTAACTGTTGAAGGAAGACAGCTAATGTAAAGATATTACGCCATGAAACAACAGCAGCAATGACAGCTGCAGACGGTAAATAACCCCTACATATATGACTGGACTCTACCATGATCCGATAACCAAGATCATCTGTCGATAAGCCCAGCAATGCTTCCTCTGTGTTGCCGGTTAGAGTGCACATAATCTGTACAAGATGTTGTTTCACAGCAACAGACAATTTCCCAGCATGAAGATTGTTCCTGGGTATCATGACATGAGGACAGTTCTCGGTTAATACACAGTCAAACAAACCTTGCAAATACCGAGTCAAACATGTCATTAAGTTACTTTCCCTCCATTCATCTGGTCTAGAATCAGCAATACAATGAAACAGAACATTCTTACACATAAAACTAGAAATTACTTCACCGCATTTAGGTTTGATGTGACATTTAAGAATCATCTTCATCAGAATATAACACATCATCTGTGTTATGTTGAGACTGAACATGAGACACCTCTCAGCTAGGGATGTAGATATTCTTCATTACAGGTCATCATTCACAACAGTCTTACTACTCACCGGTACAACAAAATATCCGTGATATGCTGAATATCACCAAGACAATTTGTACTTGTTTTGTGATACGAGAACCTGTTGGGGCAAGTGTGAGGTTGGTGCACCCTAGAACCTGGTTTAAACCCCCAGTGGCAATTTGTTTTGCCACTGACCGTTCCAAGGCGGTATCCCCAAAGGTTCTCTTGTTTATTAATTGTTTGTGGCGTCCTATTTGAATTGACATACATATATAAAACATGAGCTCTCCCTATCTTCCTCTCTTCTTTTTCGCTGCGTGGGGAGGCTGTGTTTTTTGAGTGTGGCGATTCCTGATATGCATATGTTGCTTTTTCATATCAGCTGTTGGCCAACCACCAACGTGCTGCTGCTCTTGCCAAGGATAAGCTTCTTTAGGCCACGATAAACAACCTAGAGCAACAACCTTATCAGATTCAAGTCCAGGACCGTGTTGCTAACTTCCAGCTGGACCATGCCTAACGTTGCTCTCATTAATATGTGTCAAACAAATTGAATGTCTCACTAACACTCTGCCTCTATCATCTGTGAAAAGGTGAAATATGCATATCAGGAATCGCCACATTCAGAAAAAACAGCCTCCCCACACAGTCAAGAAGAAGAGAGGGAGAGAGCATGGTTAATAAAATGATCAGTTTCAAAAGAGACACCACTAACAATTAATAAAAATGAGAACCCGAGGGGTTACCGCCTTGGAACGGTCAGTGGCAAATCAAATTGCCACTGGGGGTTTAAACCAGGTTCTAGGGTGCACCGACCTCACACTTGCCCCAACAGGTTCTCATATCACAAATCAAATATACGTTGTCTTGGTGAAACAACTCCAACCCACTGATTGGCTCAACAATGTTGCATGCAAAAGCACACAAACATATAAAACATAAGAATCTAATAGCATTGAAAAGCCAAAGGGCGGGTACTCAATGATTCATGAAGCAGTGTTCATTCTGAAAGCCTAACACGGGCATAGGAACATCATCTCTTACCCACTGCAGCAAACAATAGCCAGGAGATGTAGTTTCATCCTTTTGCCATCAGAAACTGAAACTTTCCAAGCTTCCAATCCGACCAGTCCTGTATCACACTCACTCGAAGGTCACACATGAGGGTATCTATATCTGAATTCAAACCGAGTGTAGTTGTTGCTTCTGTTTGACTGCCAAAGTGAAACTTTATCATCGGCACATTTTCTTTATGAAGCCTTAAGTTCTTCATGGCCTCAGTCAGCATCCATATCCTCTTTCTCTTCAATACAAGTCTTTCATTCACCCCAATATCACTTAACACTTCTGACAGTCTCAGTGACAGATTACGATAGTGGTCTGGAGGTTCAAACATTCTAAAAATAGACATTAAAACGATTTGTAAATTTTAATATCCATTTGTTAAAATGATCCGAGATAATACGAAAACGAAACCAACACCTCTCGATATTTTTAAACTGAAGTACCAAAATTAAAAAGAAATATATTAAAGTAATAGAGAATAATTTTTTGTCGATATAAACTATCTTGGCAAAATTAAAAACGTCAATAAAATATACACCTAGTGGACGTGAAACACATACACGTTTATTTTCAAATTTTCCGAAGGAAAACCAAGGATCCGATCCTAACTTTATCTTTCTGTGTCAACACATCGACAGGAGATACAAAGGAATTCAATCGTTTTATCGTTATCTTTTATATAATTGTCTGGTGAAAAAATAATGTGGAAGAAACTATTAGATTTTTAGTACATAACATAAATAAACCAGATTCAAGTTTATTGTTGAAACTTCATCTTGTTCTGTTCTTTGGCAAAAATCTCTTAAATAAACTCCACTTCCCGGTATAAATATGACTACGCAACGAAATTTTCTTTATTTCTACCTTTGCTCAAGAACTTCAACTATCTGATAAAACGTGACGTAAAATGCGAAGCAAAAATTCAAGTTGTCTAAATAAAACGAGAAAATATATGACTTAAATGTTAACAAGTTGTTGAATATTTATAAATGTTTTCGGATTATAAATCTTTTGTTCTATCTTTCTAATTACTGCCACATGAGAGGTCTAGATTGGGAAAATATTTTCGTGTTTACGTATTTAATGACGTAAGAGCGCAACAAGAACGTACAACGTAAGCAACGTTATCAATATCGAAAATACTTTCATTTGATTTTTTCTGATAATGATTAAATAATATGCAAAAAGGAGGCATTGTTTGCATTTACGAATAACACCGAGATGTTTTTATAACAAATATAAATTTTTGCCAGGTAAGAGCATGTTAACGGCACTTTTGGGGACTTCAATCGCTAAACGTTCCTTAGAAATAAAGTGATGGTGTGAGATTTTAGATTGTCCTGTGCCTGTGAACATGTGAAAAAACAAAAATAAGATAATCATTATGAAAAGATCAAATTACCGGATGGGAATAACCCATACATGTAAATAGCGTATGCTGACATGGAAGGCCCTAATACGTAAAACATACGCACGGTTTTCAAATAATTATTATTGTTCGGTCAAATTTAACATGATATCAAAATTGCTTTTTGTTGGTGCAATTTTATTTTTAGATATTCAAATTTTTAAGGGTGACATTTAGAACTTTCGACAGATTTTCATTTATGGACTGTTTAAGAGTAAGCCTTGAAGTACAATTAAACACGAGAACATGTTATGTGCGCACGAGTTTAAATATTATATATTTTATAAATTATAATTATTTTTAAAGGTATATTTCTAATCTGCCTTTTGTGTGTTATAATTAAATGTACATTGTCATAGGTTTTCCATATATAAGTGTCATCTTAAGTATCTTTTATAATAATAGATTTATAAAGTTTGGTTATGTAAACAGGTGTCTTACAAATAATAATCAAATATATATTTTATTGCTGTTTTACCCGTGCACTCAAATATTTCGTACACAAATATGACTGCAGTAAGACTAAAATTTAAATCGTTGAAAGCTCTTAATGTATTATTTACTTTACAAACAAAAATCACTATTAATAATAAATTTTATCGTTAAGTGTTAGCCTAAGAATTGTTTACTAAAGGTGGTTACTTAATATGCGAATTTTCGTTTACGGAGAATATACCCACTACCGACAATATTGTGACTGGGTTATTCATGTACCCCTACCTTGATTAAATACAAATGGTTTCATAAACGCGTGTCTGAAAAGAATTTAAATTTTTTTTCATACAAACAAGTGAGAGTGGTGTTTCTTATTATATTTCAAGTTTTCAGTGTATATTCCAAATCCTTGCTGAGAAATTAAAAAAAAGTATGATCGGTGTAGTTAAAACATCGGTTAAGTGTAATATTATGACAGGGGGTCAAAACATTATTACTCCCCCACTCGTAGAAAAATGACCCTAACATAGAATTGTGACCCCCTTTAAGAATATGGTATTGGCAACGTCCGTGTGTCAGTCCGTGCGTGAGTACGTGCAACATTTAATGTGACCGCAACTCTTCATTTATTATGGTACGGATTTGGTTTAAACTTTCAGAGATTACTACAACCAATGCTTTGTTGTGAAGAAAGAAAATTTTGAATTTAATCCAGCAGTTCGGGAGTTACAATATACATACATACAAATGGCC
Source organism: Corbicula japonica (assembly GCA_038501625.1). NCBI lineage: Eukaryota > Metazoa > Mollusca > Bivalvia > Venerida > Cyrenidae > Corbicula > Corbicula japonica. Next base: position 162,896 of record JAZAYU010000614.1, read on the forward strand.
AAGATATTCACAAATGAATACTTGTTCTGCCTTTTATAAAGCTCCTCAAATTATGTCGTGCTTTTTTTCAACAAAATAAATCATCGACAGAAGCAGCAACAATTTTTCCAAATTACTTGTTATGCTCTTTATAAAATAAGTTCCTATCATTAATATAAGTCTTGATATTGTCACATCTTAGGTAACTACTAAACATAGTCGTTATCATCATCAGCAGCAGCAGCATCAGTATCATCATTTTTTTTCGCTTTCGTCGCATCATAATAAACAGTAACAATAGCAAAAATAACATATATCATCATGATTAGCAACACACGCAGCAGCAGTTAAGACGATTTTGGCGATGTCATCGTCATCATACATAACAATAGCAGCAATACCCGTAACTTTATAAATTACATCAAATTTTCATAAAAAATGTACAGAATATAGAACAATCTTCTTAATAAACAAATTTTGGAAATGCACTTCGAAAAGTAGTAGCATCATGATAAGGAACATAAATCTCTTATAAAAGCCTACATTAAATTTTGTAATTTAGTATTAGAACATTGAACAAATAACTTTAAATAAATGTTTTGCATGTTATCTATCCCTTAGAGCTAAATCGACGATTTCTTTGTAACTGTCGGCGCACTGAAAAAATCCTTAAACTTTGTGGTATCCTGGAACTGTCTCTTATATAGCAAATAATTGTCCGTTAGGTTCCTCGTTGAGGCTTTGCAAAACTCGTTTACTGCAGTCACCCAAAGTTGTCATTAGGCGCACTTGATTGGTGTCCCGAATCAGTCCTAGGTATACCGCGGGACACCGATCTACGCTCGTTTCAGTCCGGCTACTTGCGTGCGCATGTATTTCCTGTCAAGTCGGGACATACCGCATGGCCCGGTCAAAACAGCTCGGCGCATTTATTTCCAAGATAGCAACGAAACAAAATGTGTCAGTTGAAATATTGAGAAATTGCCTTTTATAGGACCCATATTTGTTTCCCATTTACATTGTATTTTGGTGGCCATTTTAAGGTTTCCCGAACCGCACTCTATTCATCTGTACCGGATCGGTGTACCTATCACGTGATCGGAGTACTCGGCATATACCTATCGGGACATTACGGCGTATACAAACAAGTGCGCCTATAGATTGCATAATTTAATCTTAATGTGTTATGTCCCGATACCAAGGGGGCGTATGTGAAGAACTGTGTCGTCATGTGTTATGTATATGATTTATTGTCAAATCTTTGTCCCTCCCCGATATTGTCATGACCCAGTACTTTAATGTTGTGATATGATGTAGAAACTTTAATGAATATATTGTGCATGTATTGTGTTTTCCCCTTTAATCTATTTTTAACATAGACTTGTTCAATACTGATTGAGAATGTTCTGGGACATCTAAACATAGAACTTGAGTAATTATGTTACTATACTATAATTGATGTTTGTAGAAATTGACAGAATGTTCTAAAGAGAGATTTTCAAGAACTTTCCAGAACATTTAATTTTACTATGTAAAGGAAAGCTTGCTAAATCTGTGGTTCATTAGATTGGTTCACTATATTTTTACCAGATTTAAATAGTCAGAGGGGATTACTTCAACTTCTCGTATTTTATTCGTGCTTTTAAAGACTTCAAGTGTGGATTTAATTTTGTGAGAGTGAAATACCAGGATCAGTGAAGACATTATTCTGAACATTAATTTAACTTCATTTGGACTTAATTTGACAGGTACTATTTTATATTGTTTGTAAACCTTCATCTTTCATACTGTTGTAAAATAAATTTTGTTAATTGTTTAGTGTTTGTTGCTAGGTTCTTCTTTCTAGTTACGCCTGGCTCGTAACAGAAATTGGGGGCTCGTCCGGGATCGAACTTAAACAGTATTGATACTGATTTTTTGTCAAATATTTTACTTAAAACTCTATAGCTTATACATTAGATTTTTGTATTTCTTTCACTTGCAACCTGCAACAAACAACCATGTCATTCGAATTAGATAAGTTTATCGCAAAGCCTTCCAAGGAGCAGTTTTAATTAGCTAAGAAGACAGATTTGCTGAATCTTGTAAAACATAATTCATTGCCTGGAATCAAATCTTCCATGCGTAAGCAGGAAATAAAGTATGTCTTAGTTCAATTTTTTGTTGATGAGTAGATTTTTGATGAGAGTGCTCTTTCGCTGGTAGTTGATATTCGGACAGATTATAATCTGCGGGAGCTTGAACTTAAATTTCAGCGAGAGAAATTACAATTAGAATTAGAGGAAACAGAAAGAGTTAGGCAAATTGAGGAAAAGGAAAAATAAAGGGAGGAAAAAGAAAGAGAAAGACAGTTTCAGTTAAGATTAAGGGAATTGGAAATTCAAGAGAGAGAAAATCGGTCTGAACCAAAGTTTAGTTCTTATTTTGATGTTACAAAACACATTAGGCTTGTTCCTCCATTTCAAGAAAAAGAAGTTGATAAATATTATCTGCACTTTGAAAAGGTTGCTGAAAATTTGAAATGGCCTAAAGAGCACTGGACCTTACTTTTGCAGAGTGTCTTAATAGGTAAAGCTCTTGAGATTTACACGCAGCTTAGTGTTGAACAAAGCTCATCTTATGACACAGTTAAAGAACTCATTCTTAAAGGTTATGAGTTGGTCCCAGAGGCTTACAGGCAAAAATTTAGGAATTGTAAGAAAGAAACTGGACAGACACATGTAGAGTTTGCTAGAACAAAAGAACAACTGTTTGATAGATGGTGTTCCTGTAAGAAAATAGACAAAAATCATGATAGACTTAGGCAGCTAATGCTAATTGAAGTGTTCAAAAGTTGCATTCACTCTCATATCAAGTCTTTCTTAGATGAAAAACAGGTTGAAACTTTAGATGAAGCTGCTCGTCTGGCCGATGACTATTTCTTAACCCACAAAGTTTCCTTTACGGGTAAAACCAAACCCCCATTTTCACATACCCAACCTAAATTTACATCTGGTAATTCATCTGGTATGTCCAGTACACCCAAACAAAAGTCGACTAGTGAAACCAAAGGTCAACGTCCCTTATCTCAACCCACTTGTAATTATTAAAAGAAAACTGGTCACCTCATTTCCGAATGCTTAACCTAAAAAAGGAAGCAACAACAACGTGATGAGGCCAAACCAACTGGGCTCACCACTCTAAGGTCAAAACCACAGTCTTGTATTGAAACCAATACAATTGATAAGGTCACAGAACCCAAGTCTGATTCTGTTATGGACATTTTTGAACCATTCATGTTGGATGGTTTTGTGTCACTTAAAGGTGATACTTGCCCGCCTACCCCTATTAAAATATTTAGAGACACAGGAGCTTCTCAATCTCTTATTTTAGCAGATACACTGCCTTTTTCTGAGAAGGCTTCTTCTGGAACTGGTATCCTTATTCAGGGTGTAGAGTGTGGATTTGTTAATGTCCCTCTTCATAATGTTCATTTGTCCTCAGATTTGGTTACTGGACCTGTGGCTGTTGGTGTTAGATCTTCTTTGCCCTTCAAAGGTGTCCATTTATTTCTAGGCAATGACATAGCTGGAGATAAGGTTGTGGTTAACCCACTTGTAACTGACACACCATTTGTAGGTCAAATAACTGACCCTATTGAGCAGGAAATCCCTGGACTTTACCCTTCGTGTGCAGTTACTCGAGCTATGGCTAAGAAAGCCATTTTGAAAAACCAAAATTCAGAGATTGACTTAACTGATACTTTTATAGGTCAGTTTTTTTATGGTGAGATAAATAAATCTCTTACTCCTAGTCTGCCTGAAACTCAGACAGACTTGTCAGTGTCTGATCATTCATCACCAAGGTAAAAAGACCAAGGTCATGACATGCTGTCAAAGTCACAGCTTATCCAGAAACAACAAAATGATCCTGAGATTTCAGACTTGGTTCATAGGGCTTTATCTGAAGATGAAACTTCACAGGCCCCTGTTTGTTACTATAAAAAGAATGGGATTCTTATGAGGAAATGGCGACCACCTGCCGTCCCAGCTGACGACGAGTGGGCTGTTAACCACCATTGTGGTTCCAAAGTCATATCGCCATGTAATACTTGGTCTAGCCCATGAAACTCCTGGCCATTTTTATTGGCCTGGCCTCAAAGCTGATGTTTCTAGGTATTGCAAATCTTGCCATACATGTCAAATGGTAGGAAAACATAACCAGACAATTCCAAAAGCGCACTTACAGCCTATTCCAGCTTTTGATGAACATTTTAGTAGAATCATTATAGACTGTGTTGGTCCTTTACCTAGAACTAAGTCAGGTTCTGAATACCTATTGACAATTATGTGTGCTTCTACACGTTTCCTGAAGCAATTCCTTTAAGGAACATTAAAACCAAGACAATAGTTAAGGCTCTTGTGAAATTTTTCACATTTGTTGGTCTTCCGAAATCAGTCCAGTCTGATCAAGGGTCAAATTTTATGTCTGGTATATTCCAACAGGTCATGAATGAATTGAATATCAAATAATATAGGTCATCAGCATATCACCCTGAAAGTCAAGGCGCATTAGAGAGGATTCACCAGACATTGAAAGACATGATAAGGTCATACTGTTTTGACACCGAGAAAGACTGGGATGAGGGCATCCATTTGTTACTATTCGCAGTGAGAGAATCTGTACAAGAATCACTTGGTTTCAGCCCTTTTGAGTTAGTATTTGGCCATTCTGTTCGAGGACCATTAAAACTTCTGAAAGAGAAATTTCTGTCAGAAGATGAAACATCCTTGAATTTGCTACAATATGTTTCTGACTTTAGACATAGACTGTCTAGAGCATGTGAGCTTGCTAGGTCAAATCTTAAAACATCTCAGAGCAAGATGAAGGCCAGATATAATGAGAATGCTATTGGCAGGAATTTTAAACCTGGAGATAAGGTTCTTGCTCTTCTGCCTATACCTGGCAGACCTCTACAGGCTAGATTCTTTGGGCCATATACTATTGACAAGAAAGTCAGTGATCTTAATTATGTCATAAATACTCCTGGAAGACGTAAACAAAAAACAAATGTGTCATGTTAACATGTTAAAAGAGTACTTTGACAGGGATAGCTTTATTTCAAAACCAGTTTCAGTTATTAACTCTGTCCCACAAGAAGAAAATGTACTAGAATCTGATATTCATTGTGACAATTTTGAGAAGTCTGATCCTGGGGGAAGTGTTATGTATATGATTTATTGTCAAATCTTTGTCCCTCCCCGATAATGTCATGACCCAGTACTTTAATATTGTGATATGATGTAGAAACTTTAATGAATGTATTGTGCATGTATTGTGTTTTCCCCTTTAATCTATTTTTAACAGATAAGTTATAGTTTCAAATAAATATAGCGTACACATAAGAACGATTGATTAACTGGACTTAAGTTTTCGTCAAGTGTTGTTTTGAACGCATTTTATAAAACGGGGCGACAATCAAACATGCTTATAGAGTCTAAGATCCAGGACAAATTCGTTAGTAATGTTAATAGGTAGATTTCAATAATAGATAATCATTTAGAACATGTTATTGCATGGGAAGAAATACTTACATAAAACGGTGATTTAAAACATGCAGAGTCAAATATCTGGACAGACTCAATCGCTACTTGACATTTTACTCGACGTAAGGTGGCTAGGCGTGACCTTATAATCGTTTATAATTCACAGTAGCACTGTTTGTACAGTGTTGCGGCAGTAGAAAGTTTCCCCTTACAAGTAATTCATTACTGTTATCACTATGTAATCGGTAACCAGTGTCACATGGTAAAAAGCATCCGGATTTTCCGCGCAAACTTTTTGGCGTCACCCGGCTAGCTCAATTGGTTAGTGCTCGACGTCACGTGACCAAACGGGTGCGATTCCCAATACGGGTTTTTAATCATTTAATCATATTTGCTTACATATTATGTCTTTGATATTTTTAGTAACATAATATGTTGTTCGTAGAACAATTAGAAACACAAGTCAAAAAGTGGAGAGGAAAACAAAGCTCAAGATTATTATTTGATTTTGTTATCACAGCAAAAGGAAAACTCGAATTGTGGGTGCCTTGGAAGGGTAGGTGGCACTGGAAGTTTTTACCACATCAGGTTCTCCTTAACAAACGTGATGGAATTGCTTTGGGGATTTATCTTTGTTTTTGAATTAAAATTTTACAGAACACAAACATTTGGGAAACGCAACGAAATGTGACTTACTTAGCTCAAATCTCATTATGACTGCAATACTTCATACAATAAGAGAATTGAAGTGTGCATTATGCGTTGTAATTTTGTGAATTACGTCAGTCTGTCGTATTTGCGAAAATAATCATTATATTGCTGAAAAATCAAAAAAGCATCACTACTATAGAAATAACATGGGTTCTGTGCAATGAAATTTTGTAAAATTGATTTTGAAATGCTATTTAGCAATGGTTAAGTCTGTCTTGTCGATATATCGAGATATATTTGAGATTAAATTGTTACAAAGAGTTCAAAGATATTATGTAAATAATGATAAGAAATAACTGGCTAATGCTACCTTATACTACCTAAAGTGGGACATGTAACATTCATTAATTTTTAAAAAGTAGATATCACGTCTGCTGTTGAGGTTATAATTGGATAAGATCATCGCTTATCTCAACTTTTAAATCGTATGTCAGTTGGTTCATGACTTATTTACTGTGTTTTATGGCCGTCTCCAGTCTTCGATAAAAAAAAATGTCAAAATGCAGTTCAATAGAATTTTGCACAAATAAATATTATAACTATATCTTCATTTCAAATACAATTAAAATAGAACAAAAATAACGAAAAATAGCTAGTCCTAAAATAGCCTAAAACTCTATGTATATCTACACAAAACTAAACCCATAAAATTTATTTTAAATGCACACATCATATTTATTATGATACTTTCGCACACTGTTGTGTGTCTTTTTTAAAGAAATTTAAATTATGGAGATAGTAATCAACTTTTGTCAACTATTTACGCGTTAGTAGAATTTTGATCCAGCAATTTTAGTTTAAGGTGATTTGCTGAAACAACTACATATTTTTGTTTCAATTTTAGAGATCAACATGTTTTGCTCAAACAACGTTTGCCTAATTCTTATATAGTTCTTTATACATATCTCATTCGAACATAAAACTGCTGTTTTGTTAAGGTCTGTGGTACATGTTTATCTCGGATGAAAAAACAACAACTTAATTTCGCAGTTCTGATGTTATTATTACACGAAATTGCTCGAAAGAAACACTAATTTTAAACGTTTAATATGCATTTGTGACTAGTAATATGTTTTTAACGTATTAAGATCAATCGCTGCTAGAAAATAGTAAACTTTCATATCTGTTTCTTTGTGATTTAAACATATCTTCATAAATAAGATGTCGTGGCCCATTAAATGAATGAGTGACCTTATTCACAAGTAATGAAGTGCAACCTATGAAGGGAAGTTAAACTTTCAAAGACAATACCTTTCATACATACAACATGTACAGTTATAATATGCATTCGATGGTTACATTTATGTTTGTTTTCAAGTATAAAATATATAAAAAGCAACATTATATTTAAGTATGTTCATGTCAGTAAGAAGTTCACCATTTTGATCGGAAGATCGTGTATGCATATATTTTAGAGTTTCGTATCGATCTTCTCAATTAAACAAACAAAAAACGGTAAAAATTGTATAATATTTTTAGCAAATATTAGTTAAAATATGCTTATCCAGTAATCAAATATAGATCAAAAGCAACATTTTATTTTTAATCCTTACAGAAATGGCTCATGACCAGAACGTTTAATGGGTGACTGGGTGTAACAGTGACGTACGCAACATATATTATATTTAAGTATTACAGTATATGTAAAAATCGTGCTGTCTTTTTTACAAAAACGTAATTATTCTTCTCATAACTGGCATCTGTGAACAAGGAAAATGTTCTAACTTTTACTTTAATACAATATTTACAAGCTTTTGACAGTGGACGGAGGTTGCAGTAAGTTGTATTTTCTTCTCCTAACAGTACTTCAACCTTTTTTGGGGGGGTTGTCCCGGTTAGCTCAATTGGTTGCGTCGCAGGAATTGCAGGGCTAGGCCCTGTCGCCGTGACGGTGCGGGTTCGCTCCCAGCTAGAGGCACTATCATTTTCAATTAATAAATATGAGAAAATCAGGGTTGGGTATAACATAAATGTCTCCATAGTTTCTAAAGGATTTTGGCCAATAATTTGAAATACCATATTCCAATGCAACACAGAACATATAAGAGCAAAATTTTTTCTTAATGCAAGTATTATTATTTTAGACAGAATAACATTACACAGAGTCGCAAAGCTCAGAATACTGCTCGTAAACTATACCCTGCGCAAATAAGACTTTTAACGACAAAACGAAATGCAACTATTGTATGATAATAGGAGTTTAGTTTTATATTTCGAAAGATTGACTTCCCTTTAAACACTGCACTTACATTCTGGGGAAGAAAGTCACTTTTATTAAATGGTGAACTGAATTGTCGGTCATACGGCGATGTAGAAAATAAAGACAACGGTCCAGTAGGAACGGATAATTTAGACAATGCCACCAATTCCTAAGACGAGAAACAGCTATTTCTGTTTATATTAAATCATGCCAAAATAGAGTGAAGGTTTATATTTGATTGCTTGATATATAAAGAAGGTGTTTCCCGCTAAATGACATTAACGTAGATATTAATGTTTCGTATAGAGGTATCATCTTTATTTTTAGGGGATCGGATCGAATAACGAATTCACTTTTTGAACATTCGAAAGGCATGATTGATATTATTCTAACACGACTTGACGTTTTTCCCATTGAATTTTGCCGTGAATTATTACACGATAATTCATCGCGCGTGGGCACGGCTATTACTAAATACCTGTCGGTATAAACTTATCACGTGACAATTGTATTTTTCGCTTGGATTTAATTTCGCGCATTTAAGAAAGCACATAATACGCGAAATTTTTACACGCTCGACATAAGATGATACCACAGTATAGCATAATGTTTATTTAATATATAGAGATAAAATTCTTAAATTATATTCCGCTATTTTGCGGCAACGTTAAGGTGACGTTAACGCGCCATTTAAACAACGTCACGTCATTTCGTTGTTTACATGTTATTTCCTAGGGCAGTATTAAACCGTTGGAATGGCAAATACGGTTCGAACGACGACTGGAGAGTGCTGGATGCGCGGTTAGATGGACATGTATTCAAGTTTGTTATTCAATCTTTTAATTATTGTCAGCTTTTGAATTATGGAGATGTTTAGGGAGTAAACACTTACTGCCGACCTTATAACCCTTTGCGTTTATTACAACGCGCTTAAATTGAGTTATGATTATTTCGCTTATTTCAGTCAGATGTGTCGTGTTAGAACTGAAATAATCAATAGCTTCCGGCGAATTATCGCAGGATAATTCACGGGGCGTCGTTCAGCTGCGTAGATATATATCACTTGGGGCTACGCCCCTCGTGATATATCCTTATGCATCTGAACTCCGCCTCGTGAACTATCCTGTGATAATTCACCGGAAGCTATTGATTATTTCTTAAATATTCAGGTTTGTAAATATTTTCACAAACTCATTGTGTCGAAATAAATCCTCCTTACTCATCGATCCGTGATCACCCATCGATCCGTGACGTAATTTCATGGACGGATTACACGCTGGTGCGGCCAAAATTTTAATCAGATACTGAAGATATTTATTTGAAACAATATTTTTCAGCAGTATTTGGAATAAAAAGGCTACAAAAAGAGTAAAAAATAGATAAAAAACATTTAATTGAATTGATCTTATCTTTTTATTAAAAATATATAGGCCTATCCAAAAATCCACCTTTTTACCTCCAAATTTCATAATTTCCTCTCGGTTTTTGAGACACGTCACTGAAAGCTGTGTTGCAACACTGTCTATATCGATCGGATGCTTGGTTATGAACTAAGTATACTGCCAAACAAAAGTTACTTCCCAAGTTTGAAACTTGAGTAAAGACCAATTAAACTGTCATCCATGTTTGTTGTTGTTATGAATTATGAAATGGAAGACTATCTGTAATAAATAAAATTTACGACTGCCTAGAAATGGATTTGTGAATTGTTAAGATTTTTCCATTTTTAATTACTTAAAGTTGAAACATTGTAATCTGAAATAACTCCTCTTACAATTTTTATATTAGCATAAAGGCCAAGTTTCTGTAGTTCTAACCCATCAAAAATAGTATAACAGTACAGGAGGTATGACCCTGATACCATGTTATTTTTTTCTTTGCTTTTTCAATACTAGATCAATCTAAATCATGACACTTGCATGGTGTAAAAGTTGTGTATCAAACTTTCTGTAAGCAGTGTATCAAGTTAACAAAATGCAAATTTTATGACGTCATCAGCCAGGCAATGAAATGTCACGGATCGATGAGCAAGCTTCCAGACGACCTAGAACATTACCCTTGTATGTCAAAGGTTAGAATATTTAATTCTATCATACTTTTTCTGAGCTATTTCAGTTATTAATGAATAGTTATGACATTTACCTACAGTTTTAGGCAAAACTAAATAAGATGAAGACATGTTTCACTGCGCATGCGCTAGTTTTGTAAATAAGAGTAACGGATCACGGAGTAAGCAGGAAATATAATGAGGTTGATGCGATAGTGCGGCAGACAGCAGACAATTTGATGTCTACTCAACTATGAAATGAAATAATAAAAAAAATCGTTTAATTGTTTAAAGAATATTTTAATGCAACTGTTTTTGGAAGTGAAACCACGTGTATATTTTAACAAATTCCCAAATATTCGAATACAAAACCCGTATTGGATTATACATCGTCAAAGGAATAATTATTTGAATGTTCGAATATTCGATCCCGACCCTAGAATTTATTTTAATCATGACGTGAAGAGATAATGTTGTAACGGTTGTTTGAGCATCGCCGAATATTTGAATATGTTCTAATATTTATGCGTCCTGTCTCGCACCGGTACCATAGAACTTTCCACAGTCGATGCGTATTTGTCCACATTAGTATACACCAGTCCTGTAAGCTCACTTTGTATTACATTTTTGTGGTATTTTCTTGATAAATTTGCTTAACTCTTCGCTTACTGTTTTCCCTTAATAAACCGGTTACTAAAGTTTTAATTTGACTTTGAATCTTCACAATTTTTTGAAACATTAAAACACAACTATTGTTGCAGAAGAATTCTCAATTGATCACGTAACGTACAATAATACACGATATAAATGTTCACTGTTAAAAAACGGTGTAACTAATAGTTGAGTTTTTTGCAGAAGTCTGAGGCGTGAAAGCTTCAAAATTTTTCATAAAAGTAACAATAGAGATTGCTGTTTTTTTCATTTGACCAAAATAGTGACAATGATTCTAACAATAACATGTTGTTTGAAATGTTATCATCATAATCATCATCATCACCACCCCATCATCATCATTTTTACCATCATCATTTCAGTGCTTATCATGTCATTCTCATCTTTGCCGTCGACGTCAACATCATTATCGTCAATGTGTATTTATTATGATGAGGAGATCATAAAACAGACCCACTCGCACGCACTCACGCACTGACCGACGGGCGGACAGACTGATATGTATATAGTGCATTTGTTCTGCCGTTGATTTTTGGCGGCAGAAACTTAATAATAAAATCTAATGACGAATAACACTAGTCCGTTTTTCTCCTTTATATAATCTTCATATGGAATACCACATATAACAATTTCCAAATGTTCCAGATAGTTATACAAATTTTCTCTGTTTCTAAAACCAAACAATTATTCTAAAGTCCTTCAACGTAATTCAGTTCTTATGGAAAACCATACATGTTGCACTTTGGATATCCATATTAGACTGTCTTCTTCAAACAGTAACAATTATTAAATAACAAATTTTGACGACAACAGCAACCAATAAAAACAATTATAACATCGAGATCTTAGGAAGGTGGGGCTGTAAAATTATAGCTTGGGGATAATTAACCTGTCTGATTGATAATTGCCCCAAGACCGACGCTAAGTCTCAAACTGGTGATTACGGCATCTGATACGAAAACTACCGGCTAGCACTTCTTTTGTTATCTTGATAGGTTGTCAAACTTAAAAGAAATTTTGAGAAGTGTCAAGCACTCAAAACAATAAGAATTATTTCTCTGTTAACACACAGATTGCCAAAAGCAACTTAGAATGAACATTAAATTTCAACTAAAAGATTTCCTTAAAATAATAGGGATTTTATATTATTTCATTTTTTCAAATATAGAATTTATTTTAAAATTATTAATTTTCAAAAATTTACATTTAGAAATTTATACTTAATTTCAGGGCATAACACCACCTCTCCCTTTAAAATTATTTCACTCCTGTGAAATGTAGAACATAATGTTATTATAGGCACATGACAAAAACTTCAGCAGTAATGTATAATGAATATAAATACCAAATTACTTATAATAGTAAAAACAAGTATCAATTATTCATATTTATACAACCATATCTCGAATATTACGCCATATTTTGCCTTTACAAAATGTTCTTTAGTCCACAATTATGTGCATGTGAATTATCGGCGAGAACCGCCTCTTCTAGCCATTTTGCTCCTGGTGGCGGGTATCTGCCGTGATAAATAGAGGGGTGGATATGTTCCTTTTTATTTTTAATGGAATTCACTTCATGTTTTAGATCTTGATTTTCATTTTGAAGTTGGTGAATTCTCTCGTTTAAAGATAGCATTGATTGTTTCGTATCAGCAATTTCTTCGTCCTTTGTATCTAGCAATAAATGTATTTCTGCGATTTGAAACTCGAGCTGTCTCCATAACGGTCCGTCAAATTCCATGTCTGTTATTGTAGAAATAAATTTCACATGATCAATAACCTCATCTCTTAAAATTTCGTGAAAGCCGATCTGTTCCTGTAAACCTTCTGAATCCGTTTTGATTTTATTTACTTCAAGTTTTATGTCGCGAAGCTCTGTTTCTTTCTCTCTTAAACTAGTGTCGACTGTTTGAAACTTTTGTTGTTCGTCTGCGAGCTTGGAATATAAACACTGAATTTCATTATTTAGCTTGTTTATTTCAAGATCACTTTGCTGTTTAGATTCTTGTAGAACGTTACACTGTAATTGATTTTCCTGTAGTTCGTCTAGTAAACGTAAATTTGTGCATTTCATGTCGTTCAGTTGTCGCTTAAGTGTTCCAAAATCACATGCAGAAGTGTTGACTTGCATTTCTCGGAAGAAATCATCCTCGGCGTGAATGAACGGTAGTGCGGATTCTGCAGTTTTTCGGCGATAAACGCTTCCATCCTTTCTTTGTCCCGTTTGCGTGATTCGGTTGATTTAGGTCTCTTTTCCGTAGAGCTGCAAACACGTGCGAAATGACCGACCATGCGGCATTTGTTGCACACTGCATTCCATGCATGGCAGCGATTCGCTGGATGTGTAAGTCCGCAATGCACACAATGGTTTAAATGCATTCCAATGTATGTTTTTTGACACATTATTCTTTCTTGTCCAAATTTAAATCCGGGTGGGGAATTAGTTGTTCAAGTGAGAGTACTCGCCTGTGCTTATGAAAGTCCGGATAAATAGATCGTTACCCGAGATTCTGTCACCACGTGTTCTGCCGTTGATTTTTGGCGGCAGAAACTTAATAATAAAATCTAATGACGAATAACACTAGTCCGTTTTTCTCCTTTATATAATCTTCATATGGAATACCACATATAACAATTTACAAATGTTCCAGATAGTTATACAAATTTTCTCTGTTGGTAAAACCAAACAATTATTCTAAAGTCCTTCAACGTAATTCAGTTCTTATGGAAAACCATACATGTTGCACTTTGGATATCCATATTAGACTGTCTTCTTCAAACAGTAACAATTATTAAATAACAAATTTTGACGACAACAGCAACCAATAAAAACAATTATAACATCGAGATCTTAGGAAGGTGGGGCTGTAAAATTATAGCTTGGGGATAATTAACCTGTCTGATTGATAATTGCCCCAAGACCGACGCTAAGTCTCAAGCTGGTGATTACGGCATCTGATACGAAAACTACCGACTAGCACTTCTTTTGTTATCTTGATAGGTTGTCAAACTTAAAAGAAATTTTGAGAAGTGTCAAGCACTCAAAACAATAAGAATTATTTCTCTGTTAACACACAGATTGCCAAAAGCAACTTAGAATGAACATTAAATTTCAACTAAATGATTTCCTAAAAAAAATAGGGATTTTATATTATTTCATTTTTTCAAATATAGAATTTATTTTAAAATTATTAATTTTCAAAAATTTACATTTAGAAATTTTGTCATAGTATTACTGGCTTGTGCAGTGCACCTAAAAGTCCTTCAAATATTTTTTTACTGTTTGATATATACGTGAAAGCTAAATTGGTGTTGGAAATAAAACTAATACAACAGATTTACAAACTTATGAAAACAAAGTACGCAAGTATAAAGTTCAACTACACCGAAAAAAACATTAAGTATTAAGTTCAACTACACCGAAAAAAACCATTAAATAGTCAGTTCAACTACACCGAAAAAAACCCATTAAGTATTAAGTTCAACTACACCGAAAAAAGAAAACATTAAGTATTAAGTTCAACTACACCGAAAAAAAGCATTAAGTATTAAGTTCAACCAGACCGAAAAAAAAGAGCCCCATTTCGGTTGAAAGTGCCATCGCTATTGTGAAGTTTTAATTCAGTGTTAATGGTTGGTTTGAGGTTAATTTACCAAAGGTACTTGTACATGTACATGCATGTTATTAAGAACGTAGCGGGTTAATGTCTAATTTTAATGTCTTTGGTCACTGATGGTTCTACATTGGTGGTGTAGACTTATTATATCTCTCTTCTTATTGAATGGAGTTTCGACGCTATTTATTTCGGACCTTGCTTCCTCATGTATGGTTAGTATCAAGTACTTTTTTGCACGACACGTTGACCTGCGCCAGCAGATTGATAGTGTGTTTAAACGATCATTTGCTTCTTTGCAAGTGTTCTTACGACTGTACTGAATCGTGTCTAGCAATGTTTAAAAGACAAACCTAATACGACTTATCAGATAATTTACAAGCGCAATGTTGGGTTTCTTAAAAATATGAAAATGTTTTGCAATTGCAAAATACCGTTTAAATATGCGATGATGGAGATGGGACGGAATTATAACAAGCAAATTGTAATTATTTGTATTAGCGTAAGACTAGTTTTGCACTCGGGCTGACGGGCTGTAGTGCACAGCTTTCTGTCGCTACAAGCTGAATGTCTCTGGTATAAAACATATTTTGCTTTTTTACAAAGCGGTCGCTATCCTGTGATTAATGCCAAAAAATCAAAACAAACTATCATAGTTTGATTTGTTTGTTTGTTTGTTTGTTTGTTTGGGGTTTAACTCCTGGTTTCAACACTTTTCTGGGTTATATCCCGGCGGTCAGTCCACCTAACCGGTGTTCCTGGGTCTCTAACCAGTACTAACCAATTTCTCCGCAAGCGACTGACTGCTTCCTCACTTGAATCAGCGGTGAGGGACAAATGACTCTCAGACGCAATGTCCGAGTTCAATTGTCACGGAGAAATTTTTCCCATCTCGGCTGGGGATCGAACTCACGACCCCTGGATTGACAGTCCGATGCTCTATCCACTGAGCTAGCCGGGCGGGCATCATAGTTTGAAATATTTAAAACCTTTCTTTAAGATAAGTGGCTTACTTGTAAATTTGCCGCAAATGTGTCATCCTAAACATGTAGGCAAGATAAACTCGTGCATTAAAAATGCTTTAATTTATTGTTATCTCTCTTTTACCATAAATTAAATTAAATGAAAGAGTGCACAGGCTGGGTTCTTGAATTTAGTCCGAGATTAAAACTCATTGACTGTGGGTGTATAGAGGATACAACATGAGTGATCATTTTATACTGAAATTATTAAACGAGTCGTCTAAATCGATATAAAACGAGGCTTTTGCTGAGTTTAATAATTTCAGTATAAAATGAACACGAATTATGTATTCTATTTATCACATAAACTGAAAAAACAAGCAAAATCCATGAATTGACCCTTTCTATCGCCTAGTAGAGCGAAATTTAAACGTGTGTAATTCGGTCGTATCGGGTGATACATAAGCTAGTCCCCAAAGAATTTATCCTACCGTTTTCCTGTTTGCCAAAATAAGTGAAAATAAATAAAATTAACTGCGCTAGAGTCTAGATAAAAGAATCTACCAGTTATAGTCTTCTGAAGTTGTGTTTGATTAAATAAATCGATCTACTGTATGACGTCATTTGTGTAAACTTTCGTAGCGGCATATAAAAACATTGAAATTTGCTGGATATAAACTTATGATTCGGATTGAAAATATGTTTCCAGTGTTTTTATTTTGTTTCGGGGATGTTGTAAGATCACACCGACGATGTTCTGAAAACGATACCAGCGTCTGGGTCATTTTGTTTTCGATTAAAACGAAATGAAAATGACTTTGTTGCTGTTATGTTGTTGAATTTCATCATAGACTTTCGGCGTATTGCTATCTTACGGAGTAATCAAGATGTAAGAAAGTTATAATCCCGTGGATATTATTAATTAAAGGGATGGTTAAGTTCCTTTTAGAAGCTGCTTGCTTGCCTGAAGTGGTCAGATGGCAAAAGTAAGTCATTTTCATAAATTTGTATTGGTCGCTGATAACGCGGATGAATACTGATTCGGCTACGATATATAACTAGTTATATATCGAAAATATATAACGGGTGTTATTACACTCCCACACCGGAAGGTATGCGATAAATATAACACCAAAATCTAGAATATCACGTGGCTTTTCCGTGTAGCGAGTCAAACTCAAATGATCAAAATAACTGTCTAATAAAATTATGTTTATGGCTGTTTTAACTGGTCGGTTTTTAAATTGTACGCTGCGTTAAGAGAAGGGGTTGGAAATCGGTAAGGGAAAGGGGTAGATTATTTCCGACACTGTCACCTGAGAGCAAGGTATCATCGGCGAAAAACGCAAACGCTGTATTTGAATATGCCCACTTTTAAGGAGAGCGAATAATGTTTTCGCATTTTATTGCTTGCGTTTTGAAGTAATTTTGTGGTATCGACCTATGCAGAGATACATCTTTAATATCTCTTTTGACATCAAAAGTGAAATCAGAAAGTAACAAAGTAATCTATGTAGTATAGCGTTTTCGGGAATGCACGAAGATGTCGACCCAACTTCGATGTTGAATTTCGTGTGAAAGATTTGAACAACAAAGAACGTCTGAGTGGTACACATATTATTGGTATAATGAAATGCATTTGGAAGTCGCCATCATTTTAGCGCATATCGTTTCATCATCATCATCATCATCATCATCATCATCATCGTCATCATCATCATCATCATCATCATTGCATTGTTATCATGCCTACCTCATCGTCGTCGTCAACGCCAAATTTACCACTCCATCATCATCATCATCATCATCATCATCATCATTCTCATCATCATCATCATCACCATCATCATCATCATCATTATCATCATCATCATCATCATCATCATCATCATTATCATTAATAAATATACATAATGTAAAGGGGCCGTTTACAGACGCTCACTCGGGCATGCACACATGGATGGACGGACAGACTGACAGACATATAAATATTGTGCCGTGCATTCATCAAATAAGTAATAATTTATTGTTAGATATATCCGTGGAAGCAAAGTCTTCTAGGCAAAACAATCTTTTCTTGCACGTCTGCACATATTTGTATACATGACCATCCAATATACCAAAGATGATTCATAACTAACTCTACAAACTAGTGAAAAAGATATTATAAAATGCATTAATGCGAATACATTGTCAGTTTAACTCTGTTTAACATTTTATAATATGATGCTAAGTGTTAGTTTTATTTAATGACATAACCAGCATTTGATTTTACAGCCCACGCCGGAAAGCCGCAGGTTGAGCGAAACTCAACAAATAAACAGTACTATCCCAAACTATAGTATGCATATGGTGGTGAACAGTGAACTTTCAGTGCGTTATTTTCAGATTAATACCATTTCATGTTCAGCAGCTTATGGTTCCCAGATAAAATAATAGAAGTATATCATTTTGGTATTTGAACAATATCCAAATCTATATTTGCTGTGATCTTGAAACAACCCGCCTTAAAACAGGCCGAAATATTCAAACAAAAGTTATTTTATTAATAGTAGTTGTCTATTAACATGATTAACATAGAACATAAGTATCGTGATCAACGACCTTCAAAGGATAATAACTGATAACAGCAGTGATTGAACGTAAAACAGTTTTCTTCTTTAAGTAAACATAATAGATTTGCGATTTGTTTTGCAAGTCATAAGTTTTCAACAGTTTTTATTATCGTGATAATTGTGAGCATTATCAAATTGCACGATAGAAGTTAAGTTCTGATGTTTTATAACCGGTTTCTTATCAACTTGAGAGATGTGTCAGCTATCTCACTACTTGTTCACTGTGTGGCGAGTCTGTATGAGGCACGCCACGGGAAAAGGTACATTCGGGCAGTTGACGTCAATTCTTGAAACGACGTCATAAAGTTGAGCAGACGACATTAATTATTATGCAGTACGCGGTAAAAATTCCATTTTATTGTCAAAATGTGTAACAAAATCACTGTTTTGTTATAAGAAAATAATAGAAATTCGAAAGTTCTTTTTAAATATAGTAACAACAAAAATGACACAAAAATAACCCGAAGGTACCTTTTCCCGTGGCGTGCCTCGTATATGATCATTCCTTATATACATATTTCACTTCATGTTTAAGTTTCTTTAGATATTTATGATTTTTAACTGCTTCGTTATTTTTTTGTTATTTATATGAAACAATTAAATTCCTAGACCTTCACAAGCTGATCTATCGCAATAGAGCAGCCAATAGAATACACAAGTGCCATTTGGCAGCATTGTTTCTTCCCCTCACTTTTAATGATAACATGTATAAATGTAGCGCAACTTTTTTTCTGTTCTCTTGTTTCATACATTGTCCTAGCAGATTCAGCGCAGTCTCCCTGTGACAAAGGTTCTTTGCAGTGTCAATCGTCCTGGCAAGGTTATGAGCTCTGTTTTGATCTACAGGTCTACGAAGCTGGCTGTAGACCTTGTACTGCAGAAAGTACAGGTAAGGAAGCGGGTCCACAACTGCACAGCCCATCCAGAAGTCATATCCAGTTCTGTATGGCAGGTCATCCACAGTAGATCTAAACAGTTCATACTGTAGCTCTTTGGGAATACAGTTTACTTCACACGGCATGTATTTCACACAAAAAGCAATATTGTGTTTTATTACATCTTCGTTTCTCTCAAAGCAAAGTCTGCTGAATTCATTTGAAATATGGAAAAGTCTACAGCACCGACAATCATGCGCAACTATTTCAGATCCGAATGTTATTTGCAGATCAGCGAGAAGAACTTCACATCCCTCAAGGTCTGCAACACAGTATAGAGCTGATGCCAGCTTTAGTTTGCCGGTCGAGAAGTCCGAGTTCAAGCCTGCAGAGAACCACGACAAAGCTTCCGGTGATAAAGCATGGGAACGGCGAATATCAGCCGATGCCATCACAGACGCAACGATGCTGCAGTAAAATGGAGTCAAGAATCTGCAAGACGCTTTTTCTATCGCACTGCCAACTAAGTGTGCTCGACAGAGTTTTGAGACTTTCTGTACTAACATTTGATAAATAGATTCATCGCTATTTGAAATGTTCTTGTACGTATCACGAATACACCACCACAGAGTATCTCCTAATAGGAAAGTTATATTTCGCTCTGATACAATTTCAGCAATATTTGCTGATGACTGTAAACAACCGCCATTTATATGACCGTATTTTACCATGATCCGACTGCCAAGATCATCTATAGATATACCGAGCAATGCTTGCTCTATGTTGCCGGTGAGTGTGAACATAATCTCCACAAGCTGTTGTTTTACTGCAACAGACAACTTCCCTGCAAGAAGATTGTTCCTCGGTATCATGAAATGAGGACAGTTCTCCGTTAACACACATTTAGATAAACCTTGTAAACACATACTCAAGCATGTCACTAAGTTACAGTCTCTCCATTTACTTGGTCTAGAATCAGCTATACAGTGGAATAGAACATTCTTACACATAAAACTAGAAATTGTTTCATCACATTTAGGTTTTATGAAACATTTAAGAATCATCTTCATCAGAATTAAACACCTTATCTGTGTCATGTTTAGAGTGAACATGAAACATCTCTCTGCCAGGGATGTAGATATTCTCCATTCCAGGTCTTCATACACGCCATTCTTACTTCCCACTGGCACAACGAAACACCCGTTATCTGCTGAATACCGCTTCATATCAGCTGTAGGCCAACCACCAACTTGCTGCTGCTCTAGCCACGGAAGAGCTTCTTTAGGAAACGATAAACACGTTAGCCCCTGAACAATATCAAGTCCGTTAAGTTCAAGATTTCTTAAAGATGGACCATGTCTAACTCTATATTCATTAAAAGGTAAACAAAATGAATGTCTCACTAACATTCTGCCTTTTATATCGTACATTAAAACATGTTCATTATGAAGGCCGCTTCCATGTAGCACAGGCATAGGCAAAGGAACATCAGGTCTCACAATCTGCAGCAAACAATAGCCAGGAGATGTTGTGTCATCCTGCACCATCAAAAACTGGAAGTTCCCAGGCTCCCAATCCAACCAGTCCTGTATCACTTTAAATC
Source organism: Corbicula japonica (assembly GCA_038501625.1). Taxonomy (NCBI): domain Eukaryota; kingdom Metazoa; phylum Mollusca; class Bivalvia; order Venerida; family Cyrenidae; genus Corbicula; species Corbicula japonica. Next base: position 183,701 of record JAZAYU010000614.1, read on the forward strand.
GAGTGTTACACTGCATATGATCATCATCTGAATTTAGGCCGAGTGTAGTAGTTGCTTCTGATTGACTGCCAAAGTTGAACTCTATCCTTTTCTCATTTTCCATATGACTCAGCATTTTATGCATGATCTCACTCAGCATACGTAATTTCCTGCTCTTCATTACAAGTATTTCATTCACCCCTATCTCGTCCAACACCTCCGACAGCCTCAATGACAGACTGCGATAGTGGTCTCGAGGTTCAAACATTCTGAAGATAAACGTTTAAAGGATTTCAACTTTTCATCTTTTTATTCAACTTATTCACGACAATAAAGAAACACTAGAATGTTGTGTTCCGCAGAACACATGTGTCGCCTGCATGGAAAAAGTTGAAATGTGGGCCTATGTTTAATGATATATAATAAAAATATTTTATTCAAGTTGATTTCAATACTACACCACAGAACACATGTGTCTTCTAAATTGCACTTAAAAGGGGAATAACTATAATAATGGCGAAACCCGAGTTATCATTTTAAAAACAAAAATTGTGCACGCAAATGAGTTATTCAAAGTATTAAGTGAATCAAACAAGTACTTTCAATTTTAAAGGCAACACTAAGTTTCATGTTAAAGTTGCATTTGAAAGAGACAATGTCTCTTTATTAAGTCATAAAATGTTGATGATACAATCCAATTATTCAATGAATTGGGCAAGTACTTTCAAATTATACACAACATTAAGTTTCATGTGAAATTTGCATTTGAAAAAAAAGTCAAACAGGAGTTATGATTCTTGTTGTAACCGATGTTGTTGTTGTTCATGAAGATGATATATTAGAAGAGTGAATAGGACAAGTACTTAAAAAGTTAAAGGCAACATTAAGTTTCAACATTAAAGTTGTATATTAAAGGGACAAAACTCATAAAATAGTCCAGCAGGAGTTATCATTCTTGTTCTTCATAATGATGCTGTTCTTGAAGATGATTTATTTCGAATATCAAGTGAATAGGACAATTACTTTCAAAGTTAAATCAACATTAAGTTTCATGTTAAAGTTGCATTTGAAAGGGGCATTACTCAAAATATAATCAACAAGAGTAATGAGTCTTTTTGTTACCAACGTTGTTGATCATGCTGATGATATATTCCAAGTATGAAGTGAACAGGACTTTCAAAGTTATAGGCAACATTAAGTTTCATGTTAAAGTTGCATTTCAAAGGGGCATAACTCCAAAATATTGAAACTGGAGTTATCATTCTTGTCGTCGCAGATGGTATTGTTTATGCGGATGATATATTCCAAGTATGAAGTGAATAAGACAAGTACTTTCAAAGTTATAGGCAATATTAAGTTTGAGGTTAAAGTTGCATTTGAAAGGGGCATAACTCAAAAAATATTGAAACTGGAGTTATCAATCGTGTCGTCACATATGGAATTGTTCATGCTGATGATATATTCCAAGTTTGAAGTGAATAGGACAAGTACTTTCAAAGTTATAGGCAACATTAAGTTTCAGGTTAAAGTTGCATTTGAAAGGGGCATAACTCAAAAAATATTGAAACTGGAGTTATCATTCTTGTCGTCACAGATGGCATTGTTCATGCTGATGATATATTCCAAGTATGAATTGAATAGGACAAGTACTTTGAAAGTTATAGGCAACATTAAGTTTCAGGTTAAAGTTGCATTTGAAAGGGGCGTAACTCAAAAAATATTGAAACTGGAGTTATCATTCTTGTCATCACAGATGGCATTGTTCATGCTGATGATATATTCCAAGTATGAAGTGAATAGGACAAGTACTTTCAAAGTTATAGGCAACATTAAGTTTCAGGTTAAAGTTGGGGGACTACTGGACGACGGCACCGACGACGACGACGACGACGAAGACGACGACGCCGCCGGACAATAGGATCCCTATGTGTCTACCTGCTATCCCAGGCGACACAAAAACCATTTTGGCATAGGATCTGTTTGCCCTGTATTATAACAGTTAATGTCATGAAAATGATTATTATTAAGCAGCCGTAGATACATTATACATGTAAAAGAACTGTCAAAATGTAAATAGAAAAGAACTTACTTGAAACAGGTATTTTTCTTTCAAAGTTTACCGAAGGAAAACTAGTGATGATAACCTTCCGTGCCAATATTATCGACGGTAAACATACAGATTAAGTACTTTTATCGGTATCTTTTATTTATGGCTCGAAAATATTTATGGTGAATGATACTTAAACGTTCTGAAAATAATATAAGATGCTTTCAGGTATATTGTTAAGGCGTTGCTACTTTTGTCATTGCTTTGTCATTGATAAAAATATCAAATCTAAAAAAAAATCTGTGTAAAGTTTTACTGAACTGCATTTTGCTGTTAAAGCGATTTTGATAATTTTCTATTTATCAATGACCGTGCAATGCCAACTGCCGTTTCACCTTAAAACTGCAACTAATTTTAAAATGCACATGATACACATGTCAAAATGTAGACATTTAAAATTGTTTGTCACTTTTTCATTCTAACGAATATCTCTAAATAAGTTAATATTTAAAACGTATTCTTAATGAGCTTGTAGTTTAGAAGAAATTTAAAAAAAAATCTTTAACATGTAAAAATATTTTAGACAAAACAACTCTTGCCGAATTTTAGTGCGCAACACTGTCACATGTAACACACGTTTACTTCGACGCGAAAATTATCCGCCGATCTTTACTCATAGTCTTTACAGATATGGACGTAATTTTCCGAGCGAACATCCGAGTTTTAAAATAATCTAACAGCCTTCTCTTAAATCTTTTACAGTGGTTAAACGCTTTTACCACATATTTCGTATTACAAAATCATCATAGGTTCTAACTTATTGCTGTGCCAAAAGGTCGACGTAGGGAAATATTAGGGATATTAGAAATGCCCTACGTCCGTCCGTCCGTGCGTCCGTCCGAAACCATTTTGTCCGGAGCATAAGTCCAAAACTACTCGAGGGATTTTATTCAAACTTCATACACTGACGGAGCACATTGGTAGGTAGTGCAGTGTGCAAGAACAATAACTCTACCTTGCCTATTTTAAGATCCTCTTTATCATATTTACTTTATAAATTTTGTCCGGAGCATAACTCAAAAACTACTCGAGGGATTTTATTCAAAGTTCATACACTGACAGAGCACATTGGTAGGTAGTGCAGTGTGCAAGTGCAATAATTCTACCTTGCCTTTTTTAGAGTTATTCCCCTTTATCACATTTACTTGATAATTTTTTCCAGAGCATAATTCCAAAACTACTCGAGGGATTTTATTCAAACTTCATACACTGACAGAGCACATTGGTAGGTAGTGAAGTGTGCAAGTCCAATAACTCTACCTTGCCTATTTTAGAGTTATTCCTCTTTATATTGTGTATCAGATTTACTTGATTTTTTTTTCCGGAGCATAACTCAATAACTACTAGAGGGATTTTATTCAAACTTCATACACTGACAGAGCACATTGGTAGGTAGTGCAGTGTGCAAGAACAATTACTCTACCTTGCCTATTTTTAGAGTTATTCTCCTTTATCAATTTTGCAAACCTCTTCATTGCCTTATTCTTTTCCCACTTACTTGAAAACTCTACTCAGCATCACCATAACTATAAGGCATTTTAAGGATTTCCTCTCTAGGTAAATTATACGAAAGTACAACCTTTAGGTAACTTATTTCCGGCGGGTGGGGGATTAACCATGTGTTACATGGCTCTTGTTAACGTTTCAAGTGAAAGTCAGGAAATAACATTACACACGAGAATATTTTATTGTGCGCACGCGTTTAGTTCTTATACGTTTATGAATTTCTCGTACGTATGTTTGTTGTTGTTATTCTCGTAATTATGATAACAAATTTCCTGCGAGATTTTTATTTTGTTTGTATCTTTCAAAATGGATAAACACGGCTTTCGTGCACATTCTGTCCTGACAATAAGTTCATTTTGAAAAAAAAATACAAAGAAAAAAGAATCTCGAACAAGATTTGTTATTATATGTACGAGAAAAAAAATACGGGAAATAAAATAGTATTACGTAATACTAGGCTTGTGGTATAAAGTCTTGTACGGTCTATAAAAATACAATATCTTTAAAGTTTTTTATCGCACTATCATAAATTTGGTATCGATCGAAAGAGGAAATTTATATGCATTTAATGAAAACCCCGGTTTTAAATACATGCGATATAAAGTAGGCAAAATTTAATGGTCATAACTACATGCGTTAAGATATCATGGAAAGAGATAACGAACAAGACTTTTGTTCGTGTATTGAGTACATAACCAAAAGTTTTATAGTAAGTCACATGATTTAGGACTTCTTTAAGTCGAGCCTGACCTACATACTACAATGTTTATTATAGCCGGCTCTTCCAACATCCTATGTTCGGCATTATCATGCATTATACGCAGTATAATTTACGGAAAAGTTTGCTTTTTACATGTACATTTATATTAGAATAAACTTGTGCGTATTATAATTGAAAATATACTAGATCTACTTAAACTTTGATAATGGCCACTTTTGTAGTCTGTAATTATTATTGTTTAGGTTAAACTTTGAACAGTTTTTTAGACATTAAGTTTTCTGTGTACTGTTTATTGCTAAACCGATGAATTTTTCACCTGAATTGAATTATTGAGCAGAAACATGAGTGTAAAAAATATCTAAGCGGGAAACTTAAAGACTACATAAGTGAATCTTATCAAAGTTTGAGAAGTATACTTCATTTGCATTTACAATGTCAATACATCACGTCAGACTCCACCTTTTTGCTTGGAGATTTCATTTCAAACTAACACCTTTCCATTTCCAAAAAATCACGAACATCCGCATTCATAATCTAAGTAAAAAAAACTCTAAATACATTAAGTAAAATGTAAAATAATGTGGCTTATTTAGGATTAAATATTATTCTTACGTTTTGAAAAACAGTGAAGCATACACAAATAACACGCAAAAATACATTAGGTAACATACGTAATGCATGTTACATGTGATGTGAATACAAAAAGGTTATTCGTTATAAATTTTACTCTTAATGCGTATTTACGTACATAATTATAAAGTAATTTGTATATAAAATTCAATAAGGTAACTTTGCATTTAGAACTTATGACGGTCTACCCGCTTGCCACAGGACTTGCTGGAACGCGTCAACATAATCAAATGGTATAGCTTCTATCTGCGAGCGAACCCGCTCCGTCACGGCAAAAGCGCCTAGCCTTGCAGTTCCGACGACGTAAGCAACTTAGCTAACAGGGACAACCACAAAAAGGTTGACCAGATAGCCCTGATTTACGTAATCATCACAAGCACATATTGAGCTTGGTCCAAGATAATAAAACTAGAACTGGAGACTAGTGTTAAATCTCAAGCAAATAATTGGCTAAAAAGGCGACCAGTCACCATTTCAGCCAATCAGATGCTTGAGATTTGATACCGGTCTTCATACTCAGGGTTATGATCTTGGGCCCTTGTATCTGTCTTGTTCGATTATTTTCAACGTTCGATTTCAAAGCACGCATGTAGCCGCTTAACCTCCAATCATAACGATGATGAAAAATAAAACATTTTGATTTTTTTACAAATAACTTATGTTTGTGACAAGTTAAGGCCTCGTGAAAATAAGGTAACCTTTGATATGAAAAAAAAAAACTTCTAAAAAGACAGCAGAAAGTCAGTCTGTGAAATTGTCTTCATTCGGATAATATATTTGATATAACCTTTTACTCCAAAGGATATATGTGTGAATAGTGTATATTTTCAAGCCGTATGCTTTCATCAAAATTCTCCACAAAATATATTAAACAAAAAATAAAAATAACCACTTTTAATGCTTATATTCTTATTAACTTGTTTTCAATCAGGAATCTTTTGAATAGTGATTTATTGGTTTATACACGTATCAGTTGTTTTAAAGTTAAACTGTTCGTGAACATGATCTTTTACAACATTACCTGAGCAACTGCCCATGAAATAAAAGTTATTATTAAAATACAAAACAATTCATAATTTATTCAATTTTAAGGGAGGTAATTGAAAATGGTTGGAATTTCTAACATTGTTTATCGAGGACTAGTTTTTACCAATGAACAATGAATGACAGTATTGTAAAAATAAAGTAGCACGATCAATTCGTTATCTTTGTCGAAACGTTCCGAATCTATTTGTAAACACTCCAGATTGAAAATACTCCACAACTAACTTGAGAATGCCTAATGTCCTATCTATGACTATCTTATGGTACATGTATACTTAATGCATTTAAGTCATTGTTTTGTTATGTTTTCTCTTTGAAGAATTTGATTAAAAACTGCCTTTAAACATATTCTATTTCGAGAATTATTGAAAGGTCACTTTTTATTATCTGTACAAGAAAATTAAGCAGAGTTTGCACAAACATCCAGTTTTATCTTGATACTTTTACGATTTTATAAATGGGGCGCGTCATGGAAAAGGGTACTTTCGGACAGTTTACGTCAATACTTGAAAATACGTCATAAAGTAGAACGGACGACATCTATTATTATGCATTTCGCTATAAAATTACATTTTATTGTCAACATGTGTTACAAAATCACGTTCATGTTATGAGAAAATAATATTCTTTCTTAATATTATAGTAACAACTAAAACGTCATAAAATATGACCGAAGGTACCTTTTCCCGTGGCGTGCCTCAAATAATAAGCATTACAAGTCAAATTCACTATCAGGTAACGTTATCATGTGGTTATAACGGCTCTGTTATCAATTTAAGAGCTAAAAGGAAGTTTAAAATGTCACTAACTTTCAAGTATGAGTCACATGGGAAATTATGTGGTTCTATTAATTTCTAAAACCTTTACAAGCAGGCCTTTTAACGAATCAGGGAAGCCAATATTCTACACACATGCCATTTGGCAGCATTGTTTCTTCCCCTCACAACTAATGACATCATGAAGCATCGTAACGCATCTTCTTTTCTGTTTTCTTGATTCATGCATTGTCCTAGGAGATTAAGTGCCGTCTCCCGATGGCAAAGGTTTGGTTCAGTGTCAATCGTGGTGATAAGGTTATCAAGAGCTTTGTATTGATCCGCAGATTTACGCAGCTGGCTGTACACCTTGTACTGCAGAAAGTAAAGATATGGTAGCGAGTCCACCACTGCCCAGTCCATCCAGTAATCGTTTACAACTCTATATGGCAGGTCATGTACTGTAGATCTAAACAGTTCATATTTTAACTCTGCAGGAATACAGTTCACTTCACATGGCAGGTATCTTACACAAATAGTAATATTTTGTTTCATCACATCTTCTTTTTTCTCAATGCAACGTCTGCCGAATTCAGTTGAACATGGGAAATTTCCAGAGCACCAGCAATGTATTGTTACTATTTCAGATCTAAATTGTCTTTCGAGCTCTACAAGAAGAACTTCACATCTCACCACATCTCCAACACAGTACAAAGCTGATGCCAACTTCAGTCTGCTGGACGAGAAGTCCGAGTTCAAGCCTGCAGAGAACCAGCACACAGCTTCCGGTGATAAAGCTTGGGAACGATGATTTATTTCAGCTGATGCCATCACAGATGCAATGCTGGTGCAAAGAAATGGTGTCAAAAGTTTACATGCCGCTTTCACTATCCAAGTTCCGGCTAAATATGCTTGACATAATTTGTAGACGTTCTCTAATAAGGTTTGATAAACAGATGCAACATTGTTTTTTGAAATATTCATATAAGTTTCTTTAAAACAAGTTTTAATACTGACCACGAGTCCTTCTATCATTTTCGCCGATACAACGCAAGCAATATCAGATGCAGACTGTAAATAACCCCTACACAAATGACCGGATTTTTCCATGATCCGACTACCAAGATCATCTAGAGATATGCCCAGCAATGCCTGCTCTATATTACCGGTGATAATGTAAATATTCTCTACAAGCCAATTTTTTCCAGCAAATGACAACTTCCCTGCAAGAAGATTGTTCCTTGGTATCATGAAATGGGGACAGTTTTCCGTTAACACACAGTTAAATAAACCTTGCAAACACCGAATTAAACATGTCACTAAGTTACAGTCCCTCCATTCAATAGGTCTAGATGCAGCTATACAATGGAACAGAACATTCTTACATATAAAACTAGAAATAGATTCGTCACATACAGGTTTGATATAACATTTAAGAATCATCTTCATCAGAATATAACATCTTAACTGTGTTAAATTGATACTAAACATGAGAAACCTCTCAGCAAGGGATGTGGATATCCTCCATTCCACGTCTTCGTAAACACCAGTTCTACAACCCACTGGCACAACAAAACACCCCTGTTCAATTAAATATTTTATCGTATCAGCCGTGAGCCAACCACCAACGTTCTGTTGCTCGAGCCAGGGACAGGCCTCTTTTGGCCAAGTTAAACAACGAAGAGCACACACCAAGTCCCAGACATTATAAGTTCTATGGTACGCACTTCCAGCTGGACCATTTCTTAAGATTGTTTTATTTATATGTCCTAAACAGAGTGAATGTCTTACTAACACTCTGCCTCTATCGTCAGTGAAGTAATGTTTATACTGATCGTTCTGCACAGGCATAGGAACATCGGGTCTAACAACTTGCAGCAAACAATGCCCAGGAGATGTAGTTTCATCCTGTACCATTAGAAACTGAAACTTCCCCAGCTCCCAATCCGACCACTCCTGTATCACATTCACCATAAGCTGACATACCAGGTTATCATAATCTGACTTGAGGCCGAGTGTCGTAGATGCTTCCGTTTGACTTCCAAAGTTAAACCTTATCCACGGCTTATTATTTATATGATCTTCTATATTTGTTATGGTCTCAATCAACATTCGTATCCTCCTTCTCTTCATCACGAGCCTTTCATTTACTCCTATATCAGCTAACACCTCCGACAGCCTCAGAGACAGAGCACAATAGTGGTCTGGGGGTTCAAACATCCTGAAAACAGATTGCATTTCATTATATTTGTGTCACTTACTAGTGATTAAGAAAACGAAACCAACATCAATTTTGTATTGGATTCTTAGTCAGTGTGGAATTTAATTAAATACTGTTGAAATTAAAAATAACATGTATTTTTCGGTAGTCTAAGAAATATAAAATAAGTACAACTGAAAAATAACATTTAAAAAATCTTACGTGAAACAGAAACTTTTCTTTCCAAATTTTCCGAAGGAAAAAACAGCGATTCGATTAATGTTAACGTTATCTTTCTGTCTCAACTCATCGATGGTAGCTATTGTCCAACAATATTGACCTGGCACTCTTGCATTTGACCCCATATTCGTTAACTTTCGCAAATGTTACGATCGGTAGTCCGGCATCTATTCCAATACTCCACACATCACTGAGGTGTAAATTGAATAATATAACGGTGTTTTCGCTGATACCCGTGTTTATTCAATGACCTTTACGAAAATTTATGAAGTGCCAGGTCAATATTGTTGGACTATACAAAGGAATTCTGTTTATCGTTTTATCGTTGTTTTTAAATGTTTTCTTTGAAAACATGAAATGTGATTCATAATATGACATTTTACTTATGTTCATATCATGACGAACATACTTTTAAGTAGAAAATGTATATTTCTCGAGCTTAATATTGCTTTATACGATAAAAAGTCAATTTTATGTACTTGACTTCTTGGATTTAACGCACACGACTAATACACATTTGTTAACACGTAAATTGGCCACATTAAAGGTTGTTTATCACTCTTTTCCATTCAAATGAATACAGGATGTATACTGGCTAATACTACTATGTCACCATTAGAATCTCTTTCACACACAAAATCATTTGCTCAGTTAGGTTGTTTTGCATTGTTTAAAATGTTTTTGAATGTTTGAGAAAAGCCGACTTCTATTGAATGTTAAAAGTCGGTGAAAATGCTTTTTAACAGGAGTACGATGCTCTTTATCTGATACAAATTGCTCTTGAAATAACTGAGAAGGGAAAAATCTATTCGAAGCGAGTTATTTTGTGTGTGCATGACATAAAAGTCACGTGGTATAGCCACTCTGGAATATTGTAAACAACGAAATAAGCTTTATTATTGAGCTTGATGTCCACTAACATAAAATGTTAAAATGAAGTACTAAAACTAAAACAGCTCTTCTGTAGTGTTTCCTTATTTGAGTGCGCAACACAGTTCATTTGATTTTACAAGAGCGCCAAATTTAAACTATTGTATTAACAAAAAAATAAGTAAACTGTCAAGCAAACATAAAAACTACTCAAAATTTGATAGGGATCGCTTTCCGTTTTATCCCGAATAATTGCTCCTACCAAGTTTCAACCGCTGTTCCACTTCACAAGTTTTACGGCTTATTCTTTTTGGCACATAGCTGATGTCAAATGAACATATTTTCAGAATCACAGCAAATATTTTATCGTTTAAATCTAATGTAAGGAATGAACACAATCTTTTAAATGATCCTTATTAAATTTTGAGTAGTATATTATGGCAATACTGATACCCATCTTACATAAATTCAATTTAGAAGAAAATCAATACATTATGCCAGGCTCTACCTCTTTGTTTTGAGTAAGTATAATAAACGAAAGATTTCCATTACGTAAACTATGTTATAGGACATGAAAACTACTTTATAAGCGATTCATATTTTGCCAACATTCTCTGTTACAGCTTTGTCGTCCTTTAGATCTCGAAAATGGAATTCCGTAAAGCAGCCATTTCGTCAGGAGTACCCTTGCTTTTTCTCGCATATATCATCATCTGTCAAATTGAGTGACGTCTTCCTACACATACGTGTATCCTCTTCCGTTTAATCATCAAGGACCAAGAATATGATGATCTTCTACACAAGGACCTGTAAAAATGATTAGTTCTCAAATTAAGTTTTCAACTCAAAACCAGTGTTCAAAACCGAAACCAACGTGCTTTCAGTGCTGTGACAATGTTTAGTAAATTAGCCTTGCAATGTGTTTGAGTTACGTTCCGGTCTTCAATCTGAATAACTATTACATAAAACTAAGTCACTAAAATTCTATACTTGTTTGTTTATAAGAGTTCCTTTTGGAGAAAAAGTAAGTTTGGTGCACTTTAGAACCTGGTTTAAACCCTTGGTGGCAAATTGATTTGCCACTGACCATTCACATGCTATAACCCATCCTGTTCTCTTGTCGTTATTCGTTTGAATGTGGAAGTTTCTAGAACTGCACACTTTTGAGGATGTGTTTTTTGAGTGTGAGTTTTCCTGATTTGCATGTTTCACTTATTCGCTTTCTAGATTTTGTGAGCGAAGCTAATACTGATATAAGTAGCTTATCTCTCCAGGAAAAGGATAAGCATGTTATAAAATAATTTGATGTTTAACTTGACCAGTCAGCATATTCATAAACATGTTTTGTTCGTTTTTTGTAAATAACACCTTGGTAGGAAAGAAGATACGAAGATTGATGAGACGTGTAGGTTCAAAATCTTTTCTTTTCTTCAGAAAGAAAAAAAAAACAACTAAATATTTAAAAAGCTGATAATGTGTCGAACGTTATTATTGGTATAGTAAACTCCGATTTAAAAATGCACCTAAAGTCAATAATCAATAACCATATCAACATTTCTTTGTAGCTTGGCGAAACGTACGTTCTAAAAATCAATAGGGAATTTTAATCAATCTTCATTTCACTTGAATATACTTTGTATTCAAGTTGACAGCGACATAAGCACGAATTCATAAGTACATAGCTATGCTTGTTTGTACACCAATGCAGGGCCAATGTTCAAAAAACTTGTTGACACTTATATTTATCGATATCTGCTATTGATTTTAATAGCCAAATTGTGACATTGATTTTCTCTTCGAAAACCTATGGAACATCTTAACAAATGTCATCATTGATATTCTGTCAACTGATGATGAAATTCAATATCAGCAGGTTCGTTAACAGAAAATGTGTAAAGGTTTTTCAAATATGTTTGGTAGAAAACATTATATCGAAAATGAAATTCTTATTAATGACTTTACTTATATAATTAACGTGAGAAAATTTGTTTCATCTGGAAGTATGTTGTTTAAACTTCATATAATTAATAAATGCGACCGATACACATGTCAATATGTTACATTCAAGTTGTTCTATACTCTTTTCTTTCAACAGAATATTTTAAATACGTTAAAACGTAATAAGTATAGTTCAAAATGTTGTTTTCTTATCTTTATATATTGTATGTTATTTTCAGGTAAATGATAATACTAATTGTGCTGTGTACATTACGTGTATCTTTTAGTGTCATCTTAAGAATATTTTATGACCATAATTAACTGTTTTTGTAATTTAAACGGGTCTTTTTTAATAATGTCTGTGAACATATTTTCTTGACGTTTTATTCGTTGACTCGATATGTTTTGAACACAGATTCGACTGCAGTAAGACTAAATTTATATCGTGTAAATCTAACTTGTACAATACACAGAAAGTACATTTACTGGTTTAAACACATTTTATTCTAGATAAAACATATAGAAAGAAAACCAGCAACAGCACATCACATAATTACATAGATGCCAGTGGCTAAGAAGTTGAAATTAAATGCCAGTTGTCCATGGAAGGCAGACGAAATGCCGGAATCTCGAATTAACCGACGCATGGGCCAAAAGGCCACCTTTTTATTGAATTCTTGGTCCTACATAAATTTTACACTGCCTTTTTTGTCTTAAAATTGTAGATATCTTTCTACCTCCCCATTATTTCATAAACTAACCGCATATGTAATGTCAGTTCTGATATCGAAATACAAACAAATTTAAAAAGAGTCCCGGAAATACAAAGGTGATAACAGTATTGTCATTTCCTGTAACTTTTATTGGTGTTGATTGATCTGTCGCTTTCGGCTTTTCTTAAAAAAAGTAAAAGCCACATTCAGAAGACACAGCCTCACAACACAGCCAAGAAGAAAAAAGCAATATATGCATATCAGGAATCGCCACACTAAAAAAACACAGCCTCCCCACGCAGCGAAAAAGAAGAGAGGAAGAGAGAGAGCGCATGTTTTTTATAAGTATGTCAATTCAAATAGGACGCCACAAACAATTAACGAAGAAGAGAACCTTTGGGAATACCGCCTTGGAACGGTCAGTGGCAAAACAAATTGCCACTGGGGGTTTAAACCAGGTTCTAGGGTGCACCAACTTCACACTTGCCCCAACAGGTTCTCCTATCACAAAACAAGTACAAATTGTTTTGGTGAAATAACTCCAACCCACCCATCAGCTCAACAATGGTGCATGCAAAAGCATACAAACATATAGAAGAGAGGAAGTGAGAACATGATATATGAAAAGACCCATGTTTAAAAAAAGACACCACAAACTTTAACAAAAAATAGAAACTTAGGGGTTACCGCCATGGAACGGTCAGTGGAAAAACTTAAAGCATTTTAAAATGTTATATAAACACTAATAGAGCGAATGTTCTTTTCAGCCGAAAGTTGTAAAGACATTGTATCGAATTGTCATCTTTTCTTTATCCAACCCCTACCCACTACCAGCCCGCGCCATCATTTTTAAATTAATAACTAACTGCTACTAAAGAATATCAAACAAGAATATTACTTTTAATTATGCATGCAAATAATCATTTTTGTAAGAAACACTAGATATCAGGAAACTGCATCTGAAGTGATTTTAGTCTACGAAAAATTCTTTTTAACTTTTTTTACCGATAAACCGTTGATTCAAAAATACATTATAAATCTTTGTTATTTCGAGGATTAAAATTATATTGAAAAAGTAAAATATGCATATCACAGCCTCCCCACGCAGCGAAAGAAGAAGAGAGGAAAATAGAGCATGTTGTTATAAGTATGTCAATTCAAATAATACGCCACAAACAATTAACGACATAGCGAACCCTTGCGGTTACCCCTTTTGAACGGTCAGTGGCAAAACAAATTGCCACTGGGGTTTTAAACCAGGTTCTAGGGTGCACAAACCTTAACTTGCCCCAACAGGTTCTCATATCAACAAATAAGTACAAGTTGTCTTGGTGAAATAACTCCAACACCCATCAGCTTAACAATGTTGCATGCAAAATCACACAGACAAAAGAAGCTATTACCATTGAAAAGCCAAATGTGCAGAAAAGAACAACTTTTAGTATTAGAACAAAGATATTAAGTGTTTTAAAATGTTAACATTTATAACAATAACGGTAAAAGACCTGTAAACAAAATTGAAATATAATGATACATGTATGTGACAGTATGGTGATAATTATAGTCTTACACATCCGACTTACGATTACGTTTAAAGCCGAAGTTGATATAGCGTCACTAACAAAGTAAAATTCACTCAAAACTGATTCTTAAATGTACTTTGTAAAAAAATGTTGTTGAAATTTGTTCCTCGTCAGTCACTTAAATGCATTATATAGTGGTCCAATGAATATTTGAGACATTTAAGTCTTCCAGTCCATGATAAGGCTGCTTTGATCTGAATCTTTAATGTGGCCGAACATAAGATCCTTAATATGAAGGCGAATGAAACGAAATATGATTAACCAGTACTTATGCCATATCGTTATCTATAACTAAACGTTTTAGCTTAATGTTATCTCCCTTTCATTATAAATTAAAGTAAATGTCGATGCTGGTTCATTAAGATACAATCGCAAAAAGTCTCATCATTTGCGAGTTTCAAATTACTCGGAGCATGAGTTGGGAAGTGTACCTCGGCTTTATGCATCAATTGTCCTACGGGATCGGATTTGTCAAACCTGTATGAAGCAGCTACCAAAGGGAGGGAATGACGAAATGTAGCTGCAGCTTAGAAAGGTGGCTGTTGAAGACAGGTAGAAATAAAAACAAAATGTCAGTTTAGACATATTCAAACTGGCTGTAAAAACAGAAGGTTGCTGAATGCACGTCGCTGCAAAGGCACGTTCAACCGTAACTATTTTTGCACCCCTAACAAGAGGTACTTAAATTAACTTCTTATCATATATAAAATCGTTCCCGAGCTTTATCAGTCGAACGGTGTCTTGTTCAAACATATATTTTAAGGATACTATTTCTCATTTTTTAAAAGTTGTTTTAGAATGTTGATTCGGTCAGTTGCCATAGTTTTTCGTGTTTTATGAAATTTGGAGTGTGGTAGCTTAACTACAAAAGTTACGACAAACATGGCCAAGAGAGTTTGTAATTTGACCAAAATAATGACTGTCACAATGACTCTAACAGTAACAAATGTTGAACTAGACTCGAAATGTAATTTTCATTATCATCACATAAAAATAAAATGAACACTTGTTATCTATTTTTTATTTATTTAAGAGCTTATAGTTACTGTATCAATGTTAACCTGTTTATCTATTTTTCACTATAGTGCTGTGTGGGCAAACACGTGTAGATTGAAGCTGCTGATTGATTCAGTGACAATAACATACCTGGATTTTACGGTGTTCCGTTGGGGACATCTTTGTTTCAACCTTTTGACCTCTTGGGCGAGACCACGAAAACGCGAAAACACGATGCGTGATCGAGAAACAATGGTGCGAGATCGCAAAAACAACAATGCGAGGTCGCGAAATGACGAGGAGAGAACGCGGTATTGATATCGCGCATTCGTATCGTGCTTTCGCGACATTTTGAGGCCGACAGGACGAAACAACGATGGCCTCAACGTGACACCTGACAAACGTACATGGCTAAACGCCTCCCGTTCCCAAACTTTTTGTATACAATCCAAATAGATAACAAATAATAACTGTAACGTAAATATCTCATAATATCGTTCACGATATTTCATATGTTTTCTTATTACCAAGGTGAAGTTTTGTTTTTACCTGGCCTATTTCTAATCACAAGTTACATTTGCGTTTTAAATAAGTATATCTATCGTTCGTTATCAACATTAACACGTGTTAGCATTTAAAAGCAATTTTACGTTAAAATTTGAGTTATCGTGCGATCATAACATATTTCTTATAATTTGTGAGTTATGTGAGCTGATTCAGTAATTTTATATATCTATTTTATTTTAACTATTTCCTCATAAACTTAAGTTACGGATATAATTTATATATGGTATATAAATGTCCAAGCACTTTGTAAGACATTCAGTTATCGAAATAGGGCAGCCAATATTCTACGTACGTGCCATTTTGCAGCATTGTTTCTGCCTCTTACATTCAACGATAACAAGAAGCAGCGTAATGCATCTTCTTTCCTGTTCTCTTGTTCCATACATTGTCAAAGCAGATTCAGCGCAGTCTTTCGGTGGCCAAGGTTCGGTTCAGTGTCAATCGTCCTGGCAAGGTTATTTAGAGCTCTGTATTGACCGTCTGGTCTACGAAGCTGGCTGTAAACCTTGTACTGCAGAAAGTACAGGTAAGGCAGCGAATCCACCACAGTGACTGCAAAATCTATCCTGTCATCATCTTCAGTTTTATATTGCAGGTCGTCTACAGTACATCTAAAAATTTCGAATTTTAGCTCTGAAGGAATACAGTTCACTTCACAAGGCATGTATCCTACACAAAACGCTGTGTGGTGTCGTATCACATCTTCGTTTTCCACAAAAGAAAGTCTGACGAATTCGTTGTTTGCAAAATTATACCCATAGCACCAACATAAATGTATAACTGTTTCAGATTGAATTGTCTTTCCAAGTCAGCAAGAAGAATTTCACATCTCTCTAGATCTCCAACACAGTACAGAGCTGAAATCAGTTTTAGTCTACTGGAAGAAAAGTCTGAGTTTAAGCCTGCAGAGAACTAGCACAAAGCTTGCGGTGATAAAGCGTGGCAGCGGTGAATATCCGAAGATGCCATCACAGACGCAACTATGCTGCAGAGAAATGGAGTCAAAAGTCTGCATGCCGCTTGTTCTATTCTACTGCCAGATAAATATACTTGACATAATATTTAGAGACTTTTCGTACTAGGGTTTGATAAGCAGATGCATCATTGTTTAGAATGTTTTTGTAAATTTCCATAATGTACTGTTGAAGAAGGACAACTACTAACATGACATTACGCCACGCTACATCTTCAGCAATATCAGCTGCAGGCGTTAAATAACCTGTATATATATGGCCTGACTTCACCATAATCCTATTACCAATATCATCTATAGAGATGCCAAGCAATGCTTGCTCTATGTTGACGGTGAGAGTGCATATAATCTCCACAAGTTGTTGTTTCACAGCAGTTGACAACTTCCCATCAAGAAGATTATTCCTGGGTATCATGAAATGAGGGCAGTTTTCGGTTAACACACAGTGAAAAAAAAACCTTGCAAACACAGAGTCAAACATTTCACTAAGTTACATTCCCTCCATTCATCGGGTGTAGAATCAGCAATACAGTGGAACAATATATTCTTACACATAAAACTAGAAATAGCTTCACCACAATTAAGTTTGATGTGACATTTAATAATCATCTTCATCAGAATATTTGTTTAAATTATATTTTGAATATCCTCTGATTTACAGATCACAGATTATTGAATATACGACAAATCTGCTTAAAAGAAAAAAAAACTTTTGTAACAGGGGAATCGGCAGCACTAATTATATACGTTTTGCAAGTTTTATCGCAAATACCTATGGCGTACTTCAAATAAACAGATGCAGCTTAAAATCATTACGGCAAAAAATAATTTCTTAAGGTGGTATCATTTGTCATGGAATAACTGAAGTGGGTTGGGTGTGTCAGATCCTAATTTTATGACAGTAAATTTGTCTTTCAAAGCTTCTTTCAGCTTGAAGTATCATTGTAAAGCACATAAATGTAAAATGTCATGCAAAAGTCAAAATATAAAAGATTATATAGCAATTTCTTACCTTGATAACAGTCTTTCTATGGGAGTCCAAACTTTCTATACTTCCACAGTTGCAAACAATTAATACCACAGGAAGACAGTCCATCACAAGGTCATCAATGTCTTAGAAGAAAAATTCATTAAAGAACAGTAGAAATGTACAAAAACAGCATTCTCCAAGTGACTGTTTAAAAAATCTTACATCCATATTTGTTTACAAGTTTATAAAGTAGGACTTCCCAAAATGCACTTGGTAATTGAAGGTATGGTGTACAATATAGGACATTACCTTCGAGATTTCTGTTTACATCCCAAATAATAATTACTAAATGAAACTTATTTTCTACTAGTAAAAGAAGTGTTTTTGAAATGTTGGATGGCTAATATAAACATATTATTAGGTTAATTATGAACACAGTCTTATGCATTGTAAAAATACTTCGCACCAATGTTTTAAACCCACATTCTAGGAAACTGTTTTACTTGTGACCACATATTGAACATTTATTTATTACAGGACAGTTTTCTACATAGTATTGAAACGGACATTTTTCATCAATTATAATACATGTAAGTATTTTTCAGTCTAAATAAACCTGATCGATTTTACTATAGTTGGATAGAAATAAGGTGTAAGAGGGTGTTCAAAAAGTTTGCAAAAGTGCTATGTACAATTTTTGTTTAATTGTACAAAAAGCAAAGAAACTTTCTGATTATACATATTTGGCTATATTGCATTTATTTTACAAATATTATTGTTATTCATATTTTCATAAGAAAATGGCAGTCTCTATGGCAACATCGCTCAATGTAAATGGGACCAAGTTGTAAAGAATTACCAATTTCGTATGGAAAATGATGCACCATTGCGTTGTTTGTTCTGCTACTCTCGTGACTCTTATGAAAGTTTGTGGTATCAACATGTGATGTGATATTCAAAAAATAATTTTAAATTCTGATTTCAAAACACTGCTTGACGACGATAAGTTTTGTATGTTCTGTGAAAATGATCTACTGAGGCCAACAGATAAAAACTGTGACGAAAATGGCAATAAACATGTGGTTTCAAGATAGACAAGAAGTGTTATATACATTCAAAACAGAGGTGTCTGATAGTCGATAGTGTCATGTCAAGTCAAGTAAATCATTATTACCGGTAACTGCTTAAAAAAGAACCCCTGTTTCACAAATTGTGACATTAGAAACAGTTTACTGATGTTGGGTGACTGTGCTGTTTAAAAATTCACAATATTTGAAACATATCTGTTTGTCAGACTTTTGTGATTACTTAAAACTATTATAACTGCAATTTTAATAAATGAGAGTTACTAAATAACAAAAAAAACAGCATTTTTCTGCGACATAAGACTATTACTTTTGCCTATGAATAATCATATAAAAACATTTTTTTCATCCCTTTATACATGTAATTATTATTGATATTATACTTGTATGCATTATGCTTGTTTATTAAAAATTTTATACTAATTATGTTATTATTTGTCTTTTTACATAGTTCAAAAATACTCGTTATAATTAAATATGTTTCATTTAATCATAAATATTTCATTTGTTGACAGATAAGTACTATTTCAACCTTCGCTTTAAAACGCAGATAATTCAATAATAACATTGAGTAATGTCCTATATTGTACACCATACCTTGCATTTTGAGAAATTAGTAAACAAACATGGATGCCAAATTTTAGTGTGAAGTCACTTTGAGAATGTTGATTTTGTATATTTCTAAGACATTGTTAATCTTATTATGGACTGTCTGTGTGTATCAGTAATTGTTGACAAAAGAGAACGTATAGGAAGTTTGGACTCCCACAGGAAGTCTGTTTTCAAGGTTAGAAATTACTACTAATTACACTTTTATTTTGTGTTTGTGTGACTTTAAACTTTCATATGCTCAGTAAATGATACGCAGAGCCAAAATAGCTCCCAGCTAGAGGCACTATCATTTGAAATTCGCAGTAGCGCTATTTGTGCAGTGTGGCGGCCGTAAAAAGTCTCCCCGTACATATAGTCAGTACTGTTATCAGTAAATTAACCCGTTACCGATGTCCTGCGGTGATTGTTAGGTATATCAGGGCTATCCGATCAACCTTTTTGGGGGGTTGTCCTGGTAAGCTCAATCGGTTGCGTCGCAGGAATTGCAGGGCTAGGCGCTGTCGCCGTGACGGTGCGGGTTCGCTCCCAGCTAGAGACACTATCATTTTACAAGTCAGAAAACAAATGAACATTTATGAAATCATGATTTCACACACCCATTTCAATTCTGCTCTTTGATATAACCTTAATTCGTATTGTATAAAGATTTGATCGCATTTCTTACCACTTCGTTTGCACGTCGGTTGCAGGGGTTTAACAGTTAAATAACGTAGAAGCTCAAACTGTTTCTTTTATTCCTGTCTTCGTTAAATCTCTTCCACCCACAGTAGCTGATATATGTTAGTTTTGCCTCTGAACGATTCCAACCGGTACCATACATAGGTTTGACTTGTACTGTTTGCTTTGTGCGCGTTATGCCTGTTAAGCCTAAAAATTGCTTTTGACAGTTATATTTGTTGTTGGTTCTAACTTCGTTTTATTACTTGATTACCTGCTGGTTTACGTGGGGAAGATGGGTAGGTCTTTAGTTGTGTATGTGGCTATTCCTAACTACACTCACCCAAAGTTCTAATTGGTCATCAATTGTATATGTTTACAGTGTATGCTAGTTTTGTTTCTTCCCTATGTCGAGAGAGGTTGTGGAAAGAACTGTTTTGTCTTGAAATCAATTATCTAATGTCTTTTAAATCTTTATTGTTTGTTTTCTTAAACAAATTCAATACCATTTACTTACAACGATGTGAATGATTTCAATGAACGTAATCTGTGCATGACAGAAAAACTTTTAAATCAGAGTTTTCGGTATCACAAATTAAGGAAAACCTTTTGCAAGTTTTATCGCCGATACCCAGATTTAATTAATAAATACAGGTGCAGTTTAAAGTCACTATTGTACAAGGTATTTCACAGCCGGTTTTTTATGGAGATTTAATTTACAAACTTAAGAAGACAAAAGCCAATGTTAATATCTCACGGTTATTCGTAAAAACCATCTGTAAATTTCAAAAAAGGTTACCAACATGATATTTTACAGCGCTCTGCAGGTCTGGTGATTAACCCATCCATCTACAGTTGATCATTATGCTTACCTCTTTGGTGGCACGACGGTGGCAGGGGTATAAGAGTTTATGAAGGTTTATGGGGAAATGTTTTCTTAGTCAGTACTGTTATCAGTAAATTAACCCGTTACCGATGTTATGCAGTGATTGTTACGTATATCAGGGCTATCCGATCAACGTTTTTGGCGTTGTCCCGGTTAGCTCAGTTGGTTACGTCGCAAGAATTGCATGGCTAGGCGCTGTCGCCGTGACGGTGCGGGTTCGCTCCCAGCTAGAGACACTATCATTTGAAATTCACAGTAGCGCTATTTGTGCAGTGTGGCGGCCGTAAAAGTCTCCCCGTACATTTAGTCAGCACTGTTATCAGTAAATTAACCCGTTACCGATGTCATGCAGTGATTGTTACGTATATCAGGGCTATTCGATCAACGTTTTTTGGCGTTGTCCCGGTTGGCTCAGTTGGTTACGTCGCAGGAATTGCATGGCTAGGCGCTGTCGCCGTGACGGTGCGGGTTCGCTCCCAGCTAGAGACATTATTATTTGAAATTCACAGTAGCGCTATTTGTGCAGTGTGGCGGCCGTAAAAAGTCTCCCCGTACATTTAGTCAGTACTGTTATCAGTAAATTAACCCGTTACCGATGTCATGCAGTGATTGTTACGTATATCAGGGCTATCCGATCAACGTTTTTTGGCGTTGTCCCGGTTAGCTCAGTTGGTTACGTCGCAGGAATTGCATGGCTAGGCGCTGTCGCCGTGACGGTGCGGGTTCGCTCCCAGCTAGAGACACTATCATTTCTTAAAAGAACCTAGAAGCTCGATTCGTTTCTTTTATCCCTATCATCGTGTTCTTGCTGATTTTACTCCAGGAGCTCTGGTCTCTGTAAGATCATTAAGTATCCGCCGTTTGGCTTTGCAATGCTATTAGCTTATGTTTTATATGTTTGTGTGCTTTTGAATGCAATACTGTTGAGCCGATGGGTGGGTTGGAGTTATTTCACCAAGACTACTTGTACTTGTTTTGTGAGACGAGAACCTGTCGGGGCAAGTGTGAGGTTGGTGGACCCTAGAACCTGGTTTAAACCCTCCGTTGCAAATTGTGTTGCGACTGATCGTTCCAAGGCGGTAACCCCTCTGGTTCTCACTTTCGTTAATTTTTTTGTGGCGTCCATATTGAAATTGATTATTGCAATACCATGTTCTCTTTTCCTCTCTACTGTTTGGCTGTGTGGGGAGGCTGTGTCTGCTGGATGTGGCCATCCCTGATATGCATAATTCACTTTTTTACACCGCAGGGTCAAAATTAAAACAGTCTTTAATTTAAAGGTATGTAATTTTTGTCTTAAAATATGATAAAATATGTTTTTATTTAAAATTTAGCACGTTCCCTATTTTTGACCAATTTAATTCGTTTAAAATTCATTCGAATATTATTTACCCATTATTCTTTAACAAAAAATCTAGAAAATATATGGCACCATGTTTTTTGGAAAAAAAATTGTTTTGAACATTTTAACTACTTTTTTCAACAAGAAGAAAAATGATAAAGTTGGTATTATCCTAAGGACATGTTTGTGCATAAGAAAACATCCTTCTTACATACAATGTTATAACATGTCAAAGAATGTATTTTTAATGATTCATTTATTTTCTATAGAGTTGACATAAGAATATATTATTATGTAATGACATGTTTCCTTCGTAAATTTTTAAAAACAAAAACAATGTTGATTATTATTATTTTCATATTTTAAAACATTGTTCTACATGTATATCTAAAAACTTGCAAAATTGCATCTACATCAAAAAGTCGGAATTTAGTTTTGGCAATTGAAGTATTTGATGTAAATCTGTAAAAAAAATGCCTTGACAGGGCTAGGCGCTGTCGCCGTGACGGTGCGGGTTCGCCCCCAGCTAGAGGCACTATCATTTGAAATTCACAGTAGCGCTATTTGTGCAGTGTGGCGGCCGTAAAAAGTCTCCCCGTACATATAGTCAGTACTACTATCAGTAAAATAACCCGTTACCGATGTCATGCAGTGATTGTTACGTATATCAGGGCTATCCGATCAACATTTTTGGGGGTTGTACCGGTTAGCTCAATTGGTTGCGTCGCAGGAATTGCAGGGCTAGGCGCTATCGCCGTGACGGTGCGGATTCGCTCTCAGCTAGGGACACTATTATTTGACTTTCAAACCATTTTTAACATATTTTTCAAGAACTAAAATGTCAAAATATTTGAGTGAGAAAATGGACTGTGGAAAGCCGACACGATTCGTAATTCTCTATTGTGAACAATCATAATACTGATGATTCTTAGATTTAGAATACATTATAAATAAAGGTATCAAATAGTGATTTATTTTAAAAGTAATAATACTAATTCAATACAAAACAAATGAAAGAGTGGGTGAAATATGTAACATTCAAACAGATATAATTATAGTTTCACATATAACTAGGGATGTGAACGAGTTGAAAAATCGGAACTCGGGTACTCGGATCTTGTTCCGATCGAGTAGTCGAGTACTCGAAACCTTTCTCTAACGTAAGAGGAAATATTAGCTTCTATAAGTTTTAACGATCGTACCGGGTACGATCATGCCGAACTGCCTTTAATTATCGATCACTCAAGAAGATACACAACACATTTACAGGAAAGAAATATACCTTAATGATTTTAATCGTATTTGTATGCATTTCGATTATCATCTTTAAAAATATTTCATTAAACAAACAATCATAATTAACCCGCGTCACAAACTAGAACCGAACAATCATCAATTAGCCCTTCTCACAAACTAGAACATTACCGTAAAATGTACACATCGTGAAAATAGTGTATGTTCTCCAATCAGATTGTATTTCAGTTTTGCAAACTTAAAATCAACAATCTCATTTAAATATAATTACACAATAAACAAAATAAAATAAAACGCCGACGAGAAAAGCGTCGTGCTTAAAATAATCAGGTGCTAATTGTCATGATAGCAAATTGTCTGTGTTACGGCATCAAACAATAACGTCAATTAGGCGCCAATGATCGGATATTTGTGCCCTTAACTGTAATCTTGTTTATTGAAAACCAGGTGCGAGGTGTTCACAATCAACTGTCAGTCTTCGATTAGTAAGATTTCATAAAGACAATTGTTATAAAAATTGTATGATTTTAATTACATTTTTTATCGAGTACTTGAATACTTTATAAACTACTCGGGTACTCGGACGTTAATCGAGTACCCGAAAACTCGATTACACGTTCCCAACCCTACATATAACATTTTATTAGAAATGTACAATTTCGTTTTGCAGATTATTATTTTATGCTACTAAAAGCATATGCATTTAAATATGAAAAGCATGTTAATTTAATACAATAAAGTGTGAAGTAATGGCTATTGTGAACAGTAAATATCACCGCAAAATACTGTATTATCCCAGTGATTTTGTGCGGTGTCGTTCAGTAGATTATAACCGAGACTGTCCTACAAAACATTGATGTAACATTGAAGAATTGAATAGAGCGTTTAATGTTAACAAGGTCACTTTACAGTGAAATTATAGGCTCTTCTTGCCACGGCAAATCAATATCCAACCCATAATACTGGAATTCAGGAAATGACCGAGGTAAACGCTACACGACTGATTTTTGTTAAGCAAACAACAACTGGGCTGGTAGAGCTGCCTCAATCACAGATATCGTTAAGCACACGACGAATGTAAAAGAACTTGACGCTTCGCTTGCTTCTGTAAGCAAAAAATAACAGAAGTTATGACACAATATAGTAACTAGTGTATACATAACCGTTATGGCATATCAAACGGCAGCAGCGGCCACCCAAACAAATATAACTTAAGAAACATACGCAATAAAGATTGTCAACAAGTTCCGATTGATCTTTTTATCAGTTGTTTAACAAATATTTTAAGCAATAATCTGATTTTTTTTTTGTTTTACAGTATGTAAGATGTTACAAAAATATGTTGCAATTAGTTTAGTCTCCTCATGTAATAAGTTTCACAATGCAGCAATTATAAATTAATTTCATATAATTCCGATTACAAGTTAATCAGTTCCGGATAAAAATCGGGGGACATCTCTCAATGTGTTTCTGACAATCAGATTTTACAACTGTGTAGTGTTTATTACAGACTGAATACATTTTCACATGTTTTATGTCTTGGGGTCAACAATCAACAATCAAGTCAATGCAGAATCGCATAGGATTGTTCAAAATTACGTAAGAATCCATATTTAAATAAAGAGACACGATTTTTCGTTCACGGATAATATATTACTCGAGGCTTCAATTTTGGATAAAATGCTAGTGGTTTCAAAATGCATGTAGGTAATTTAATAATTATTTCACCATTGAAGTAAAAATGATTTATCTTATTAAGTTTCAAGTTTGTAGCGTTAATTCTGATTCCAGGCAAAGAAATCAAAATAACATGATCTGTGTTGTTTAAGTGTAGCTTTACTGACGCAGTAAATATTACTCACACTGGTCCAAAAGCGTACTGTTTAGTTCAAACTTTCGGTGAAATTTGCTCCTTTTTAAGCATTAAAACTCATTATATTGTGGTACAATTAATATATACCACAACTGAGACATGTTTTCGACGGATCAAAATTTTGAATTGTTAAATATTTGTTTTACTTTAAATTCCATTCAAACCATTTATATCCCCATGACAACTGTTCCCAGGTTCCATCAAACAAGCGTTTGTATTATTTTATATTAATCATGTTTGTTAATTTTCAAATTTCTCTATTTGTGTATTATTTTCAAAGATTCATGTTCATCAAAGACTTAACAGGGACGAATTCGCCGACATTTTGGACTATTCAGTATATTTAGGATGTCTTGTAAATGAATTTTACTGCGTTCGTAACACTATAACAGTTTTTAACTTCAAATAAATTCACTCTTACGTCGACTGTGTAAGAATACTTCATCCCATATACTATATTCACATATCGTCTTATTTATTTTATATTATAAATTTTGATATTTGAAACCTTTTTATATTTCCCCATAGTATAATATGACCAGACACCGTTTAAACTTGAGACTTTGAGAAAGTAAACACTGTAGTTGAATATCTATTTTTACTTCACTTGTTTCATAGATTTGGATGATATTCACTTATCGGTAATTTGTGTTTATAATTTATTTGGCTAGAAAGGGTTAAGTTCAACATTTATCACTATTACAATTATGTACACCAAAAAATAGTTTAAGGTAGTCTAACTGTAATGCTTTCCCGCGCATAAATTTGCGACGTCGTCAAACATCGGCTCGCTTTCGGTGACTTCCGACGCTACTCGTCAGAGCCGATAGTAGCCGAAGCGACATCGATTATTGTCGACTGTTAGTGACAGTTAACCGAGTATTCCCGACATTCGAGAAAAAAGCGCGGGAAATCATTACAGTTAGACTACCTTAGAAGTAGCTTTAACTTTACCCCTCGTTATTTTAACTGTGCTACTGTGGCCTAAAAATATGCTAGGCAAATAAACATCAATTATGTTTATCTTCTGATAAAAATATTCTTACGTTTATTAAAGGGCGGAGATAGGTCTTCCATAGTTCTAACAATGGCGTCTACCGTCTTGGCCAGAAAGTTAAGATTTTCCTCCGTCAACATGGTGGCGAGATTATCACATTGGTGGTGATAACACTGAATCATATCTCCGCGAAAATTTGCTGAAAGAAATATACATTTTAAAAGCGCGGTATTTTGTGATGATTTGGTGCATTTATTTAAAGACAATTGTGGTAGTTCTTTAGGGTTGATCTATTTATGAAAACAGTAAAATAAGCATATCAGGAATTGCCAAACACACAGAACACAGCCTGTATTGTATTTCAGAAACTCACTATGGAGACTCTTAAGATGACTTTTTCGAGCAAGGCGGAAACCACCAGAAATACCTATCAGGTGTGCATTAAATTTCTTTTTAAGATTAGTGAATACTTTGCTGTTTTTGGAAACAAAACCGCGTATGCAACAAATTTCGGAAAAGTATGATTTACTGGATTTTTCATTTAAGTTGCGACTTAAGACATTGTTGCGAATTGTTTTCAACTGATTGCCATCATTCACAGAGAACTCGCTGACATATTATTCGAAACAATTAAGAAGTCAGACGCAATGTCTTCACTTGAGAAAAGTGGAAAACAAAACTTACCGTGTTTTAAAATTATCAATTCAAAAACACACCCAAAGACTCGCTCCTAAATGTACCATCCAAAATTTAGATTGATACTTGCCAGTGTCTGTTAGAAATATCGTAGGAATATTGTAACCGATGTCCCAAAAGCTGTAGTGATCGCTTCTGAGAAAGTTGTCAAAGAAATCAATCATCGTAGAGTTCAGATCGTACAGATCGTTTATACTCTGAAACGGAAGTGGAAATGATTCCAGTTCAAACTGATCTCTCCTCTCGGTGATCCAAGATCTTTGGAAGGCATTGGCTAAACTATTGTCTGGCACAGCTCTGAATATTAACGCCAGGAAGTCTCCACGAAAGTCGTCGGATGCAAGACTTTGTGAAGTTTGTGGAAATATGTCCTGGATCTAAAACAAATATTTATCAATAGAACACATAACTAGAGAACTTTTTTTAAAAGGATATTGTCCCTTCTGGTGCGACGGTACAACGGTCAATAACAATGTCAATATGAGTTGCTTGGATTACGAAGGGTATTAGATCATTTTAAAGTTGAAAGAAAACCGTGTCTGTTTTATGGGAAAGAGAACCAATGGAGTTCCTGCCTTGGAACGGTTTGTGGCAAAACATTTTGTCCACTTAGAGTTTTTTCAACGTTGGATGGGACGGAGATATTTCACCAAAAACAAACTGTTCCTGTTTGTTCATGAGTGGACCTCATCATGTAGGTGGTGCACACAAGAACCCAATTTAAATCCTGGGCGGCAAAATAGCTCGCCAACGGCCGTTCAAAAGCGTTAAGTCTTCAGATTTTATTTATCGTTGTGTAACAAGGGTTCTGAGAAATCCAAGTTTGAACCAAGGATTGAACCCGGGAACCCTCGCATGCAAGTGGATGATCTATATACTAAGTCACAAATAAGCTATCTCTATGGCGATATAGTACAAGTGGGGTACTAATTTAATCATAGCAGAATTACAGGTGCTCTCTTTTTATTTTGGCCTGTGTCTGAAAGCTGTGTTTTCTGATTGGAATGTGGCTTTTGAATGTACTTTGCATGTTTCACTATTTTTACTAATGATCTAGTTCGACTATGTTCAAAATTTTAATATTTTAAAATTACTTTCTTAATTATTCACAAAACAATAATAAGTAACATTAAACAACTGACAGGCCACTTCTACGTGTGATCTTTATACAATTAGCGGCTATATATTATATAGTCTTTTTAGACCGCTAGACCGCCATCAGAATTTCTTTCAGTACCTCTCAATCACGGGTGTCTGTTTTTTTCTGCTTAAATGGGCAAGGTAGAGGTATATTTGTCATTTACGGCGGAACAAAACAACATAAAACACAATGTACACTAAATTCCTTACCAACTCTTGCATTTCCTTTGAGATTAAAATTATTGAAAGAACATACATTTCAGTATAACATTTTTTAACAAGTTTTTCTTACCATTTCTTTCATTTCAGCTGGGATTTGCTGAGAGAAGCTTGAAGTATTATACTCCATTATGGTGTCAAGAACGATAACTCCATGTGGTTCCATTTCATCAAAATTTTCACCATAATGATTTTCCAACCATGGATATAACCACTCGTCAATAAATATAGAGCTGCCCATATATCCTACGATAAAAGAATTCTTTCTGCCGAACCATGTTATCTCATTTATAAAGTTCATACATATTTCAGCTTTTCGTTTAAATTATTTTAGTAGCAAAACGCTAAAAAAGGGTTAACACAACGAAAAGAAATATTTCTTTTTCTTTCATTTGGCCCTTAAAATATCGAATATTTGTTTTTATAAAATGTTTTCAATAGATATGTGAAAAATAGAAGAAAATCTATCGAAGTATTGGGCAAACACCAACATTAGCGGTCCTAACGTAAGCTTACGTGTCAGGGTCGGGGAATCGCAGCGAACCTTCCGTACTCTTTCAAGTCAGTAGCCAGCCAGGAATCGCAGTGAATTTACCATAATCCTCAAAGTTAGGGGCGAAGAATCGCAGTGAACCTTCCGTACTATTCCAGGTCAGAGGCGAAGAATCGCAGTCAGGGGCGAGGAAACATATTGATTCGTACTATTCCATACATAATTATAATTGACAAAAAATTCCAGGTCAGAGGCGGGAAATTGCAGTGAACCTACCGTACTCTTCTTAGTCGAGGGCAAGAAATTGCAGTGAGCCTACCGTACTATTCCAGGTCAGGGGCGAGAAATTGCAGTGATCCTACCGTACTCTTCTTAGTCGAGGGCAAGAAATTGCAGTGAGCCTACCGTACTATTCCAGGTCAGGGGCGAGAAATTGCAGTGATCCTACCGTACTCTTCTTAGTCGAGGGCAAGAAATTGCAGTGAGCCTACCGTACTCTTCTTAGTCGAGGGCAAGAAATTGCAGTGAGCCTACCGTACTATTCCAGGTCAGGGGCGATAAATCGTGAACTGTTGTACTTTTCTTAGTCAAGGGCTAGGAATCGCAGTGAGCCTACCGTACTCTTCTTAGTCGAGGGCAAGAAATTGCAGTGAGCCTACCGTACTATTCCAGGTCAGGGGCGAGAAATCGTGAACTGTTGTACTTTTCTTAGTCAAGGGCTACATGTAGGAATCGCAGTGAACCTACCGTACAATTCCAGGTTAGGGGTGAGGAATTGCAGTGAACCCATCATACTCTTCCTCGCCGAGGGCAAGGAATCGCAGTGAACCAACCATTGTTTTTCAGGTCAGGGACGAGGAATCGCACTATCGTACTATTCCAGGTCAGGGACGAGGAATCGCACTATCGTACTATTCCAGGTCAGGGACGAGGAATCGCAGTAAACGCATCGTACTTTTCCAGGTCAGGGACGTGGAATGGCAGGGTACCTATTGTAATTTTCTAGGTAAGGGCCGAGGAATCGCAGTGAACCTATCGTATTATCCTGTTCATTGGCGAGAAATTGCAGTGAACCAAGTGAACCTTCCCTACTATTCCAGGTCAGGGACAAGAAATCGTTGCTAACTTACCGTACTCTTCAAGATCAGGGGCTAGGAAGATCATGGTGTTGCTACGTTTCACACCATTGGCAGTCTGATTTCCCATTTGTCTCGCTACTTCCAGCATGGCAGCAATCCCGGCCCCGTTGTCATCCACTCCTGTACGCACAAGCAGATACTGTCATATTATTCGGTAATTTGTGTATGTTATTTAAATCTACTTTTTGCGTGCGTTCTAACTTGTATTTCGAGGGTAAAGTAAAAACAAATAAACTATTGGACTAATAAAGTACCATTCTTTTCGATTGTCCTTTCGTATGCCTGTCAGCCTTCCTATACACAATTAAATCCCGTTTTGTCGTACTTATCGTCTATCTAACTGAATAAAGTGCTTTATAATTTTGTTATATTTTTTACGGAGGCAGAAAAATACTACATAAATTTAAGGAGAAATTATCACCTGACTGAAGGTGTCCGCCTATGCTCTTTTTTGCCTAAGCGTGAAAAAAAATTAACAAAACAAAGATGCAAAAGTTCATATCGTTTGGCTGTTATTCGTCGTTAGCGTGAACAGTAGTGTATTATTTACCCGAAGTGGTGCCCACTGTGTCATAATGTGCCACAAGTCCAATAATTCTATCGTTGACTGTACCGAAGTTGGCACCTTTTAATACGCCAACGACATTAGAAAACACAGTCTGCAAAATAAAATTTGAAATTTTATACCAGTTTTCTGAGTTATTTTTTTATGTATTTGTATTTGTATTTCCTTGTTGTTTATCTAGTTAAGCTTTATAGTTTTTAACAATTATTAACGTATATTTTGTAAACAAACCTGCCTCTTTTACCTTTATTTCCCTCCATACCCAATTGAGTTTGTATTTGTCAAATATCATTTGTGCAAATGTCATGGTTTTATCACAATATGTAACAAACAATGTGTAATTTTCTACCCCTTAGCTGATTTTATAATTATATTTTTATCGGTCTTTTAGCTAATCTTTAGTTGCTTTTCATTGGTATGCCCAATAAACCTAAGGCTACACCTACTCCGTAAAGGCATTTTATGATATGCGTAAATAACCGTTTGCTACTCCACAGTGGCTTTTTATGATATTCGTAAATAACCGTTTGCTACTCCATAGTGGCTTTTTATGATATTCGTAAATAACCGTTTGCTACTCCATAGTGGCTTTTTATGATATTCGTAAATAACCGTTTGCTACTCCATAGTGGCTTTTTATGATATTCGTAAATAACCGTTTGCTACTCCATAGTGGCTTTTTATGATATTCGTAAATAACCGTTTGCTACTCCATAGTGGCTTTTTATGATATTCGTAAATAACCGTTTGCTACTCCATAGTGGCTTTTTATGATATTCGTAAATAACCGTTTGCTACTCCATAGTGGCTTTTTATGATATTCGTAAATAACCGTTTGCTACTCCATAGTGGCTTTTTATGATAAGCCTAACCTTGTGATACTCCTTAATGGCTTTTTATTGTATTCGTAATTAACCTTTTGATACCCCTTAAGGTGGAATGCGCCGATTTTTCAACTTTCGAGTATTTTTATGAAAATTTGCATGCAGTTAATTGATCATATTTCCGATATGGAACAGAATATCTTGTAAAAATATTTTATTTTGTCTCAAAGATACAGGTCTTAAAGATGGCCACTAACGGCAGTTTTTGGACATGACGTCAAAAGAACTGTAACTGAATGTTTTTTGCTGTAACTGTCTTTCGCATGTTCCTTTTTCTGTGTTCATAATATTGTACAGTATCTAATTCTCTATCCACTGATGTAACTTTTATGAGTTTTCACCAAAGATTTACGCGTGACGTCGCCGAAAAGCGCCGTTTCGGCCTGAAAAATAACGTAGAGTTTTACTAAATTTTCGTCGCTTGTTTCGTAATTGCGAAAAAATCTGATCAATATTTTTTTTTTGCATAATTCGTTTGTAAATTTGATTTTAAAATTTGTTTGACAAATAAAAAAAGGGGGGGGGGGGTCACCGACTTCGTTTTTGCGTGATTAAACCTTCACCCCTATCCCTTATGCAAACATTGGCGTAAATCGCATCCTAAAAGGAATTTGGCGGCGAACAAATAATATTTATTCTGACAATATTTAATTTGATTATTATATTCCAGCAAAATATGATTATTGTTTTCGTTTGGAAAAAAAACCAAAACATACGTATATGATTGAAATAACCGATTCTGCCTCAATTAAGGTTTTTTATGAAGGTTCAAACACGACTTAAAAACTTGTATTTTACATGGTTTTGTCCATTGTTATGATATTAAAAGCTGCAAATACCGTTTTAAATGGAATGCAAGTTTTTGTCTTATTATAATAAGTTCGGCAATCAAACCAACATGCCCCTTTCAGTTAACCCTTTACTCAATGAGATATAGCTGTAATCCCATGGGCGGACAATGTAGATCCAGATCAGCTGGCATATCCGTACGCTGCTGTCTGATCGGGATCTACACTATTCGTTTTTAGGTTATTTTTGAATGCGACCAGTGTAGATCTGTATCAGACGACAAGGATTTCCCAGCTAACTGGTGCTACACTGGTCGCACACGCGATAAAACCCGTAAAGGTGTATTTATATATATAAAGGTAATATATGCATATCAGGAATCGCCACACTCAAAATACACAGCCTCCCCACGCAGCGAAAAAGAAGAGAGGAAGAGAGAGAGTGCATGTTTTATATACGTATGTCAATTAAAATAGGACGCCACAAACAATTAACGAAGAAGAGAACCTTTGGGGATACCGCCTTGGAACGGTCAGTGGCAAAACAAATTGCCACTGGGGGTTTAAACCAGGTTCTAGGGTGCACCAACCTCACACTTGCCCCAACAGGTTCTCGTATCACAAAACAAGTACAAATTGTCTTGGTGAAATAACTCCAACCCACCTATCAGCTCAACAATGTTGCATGCAAAAGCATACAAACATATAAACATAAGAATTAATAGCATTGCAAAGCCAAAGGGCGGGTACTCTATAGAGAGAGTAAAATGTTCAGGAAGGAGGGGGTGGGGGGGGGGGGGGGTAAGCGTTGCAACTTTAATTTATGTCTCGCCCTCTCTATAACCGCACATAGTTGTGCACTTCATTTTACTTACAGTTTTTAAATAAGTACTTTCTTACAGTGATAGACATTTTTTTTACATGGAATGTAATTCTCGTGTCGGCAGTATGGCACAGTAAACAAGGGGAACATAATTCAAAACCTTATATTGCGCCGTTGTTGAAAACCTTGTTTTAACAAAACACGAATAAATGAAATGCTATTTCTCTTATATCTGATGAAAGAGGACATAATTAAATATAACGAACCAAACATCTTACACAACAGCGCAGAATATTTTATGAACTTTGTTATGGTGCGAAATAAAAAAAGGAAAATTAAGTGTTGCGTTGAAAGTTAAGCATATAAGCGACAAAAAGGGCAGCTTACGGTATTAAAACTACTTGACGCGTTTGATCAGTCTTAATGAAATGACTAGGTTTCAGCTATCAAGTTATTTTCGTATATGCTGGTTCTTGCCTTTTTCAAACGCTTCTTTTTCTCGCATTATGTTGGAACATTTGGTGGTTTTATACAGAAAAAAACTCGCGTACTGCTAACCTTTTCGAACAGTGACCGCCATTAATATTTAGACCACACGGTGAGATCAGCAAAACAAAAATTGTTGCTAGCGAGAGTACTGAAGTTTAGCGAGTTGATTTCTATTGGCGAAAAAATTGATATAAATAAATCAAAAGTAAAATTTTTTAATAATGGAAAAAACTTTTTGTTTTGAGTTAAACGTATGTCAAACAAAAGTAAGAAAGCAGATTGTTCCGGAATCAGCTTGAAGACTTACGAATGTGTGATTGAAAAAGAAAATTGAACGGGTTTAAAACATGTGCGTGTTTTTTTAATATTTCTGGTACGTAAAACCGATGTTTTGCTGTTAATTTAATGTGGATGCAAATAAAAAGATTTTGTTTATGTATCAGATAGTTCTGGAAAGTTAAAAACTGCCAGGTTTCATTTTTTGTTTAGCATATTTGATTACTTTATTGATGTAACGGAGGAATTGATAATGAATTCATTTCCTTATAAAACTGTCACACAGCGCGAAGCTCACCTTATAAAGGGAGTGGGAGCACACGCAACTCACAGGCTGTTTAACGGAACCTCGGTCCAGCTATTTAACTTCAACTATATGTGCAGTCTTTCCGCTTGATTCATTGTGTAATGTTTTCGTGGAATATTTATTAATAAAAGCAAACTTAAGAAAAGCATGAATAATGTTCCCATTGATTACATGTACCTACAGGAGCATACAAGTCTAGACCGGCGAAAAAATAAAGATGACAGTTTTTCGAAAGTGTAAATGTGTGGTGCCGTCGTCTAACTGCATATGGGTGTTTTTACAAATGTGCGCCAACTTACCAAAATCTCTATGTTTTATGCTACATTGTTTTGATTTGATATCCTGATATATGTAATTAAAATTAGTGTCGTCTGCGTCGTAAGGGGGCACAAAATGAGTTGCATTCGATTTTCAATGCATACATTTGATATACTTTCAGTTTGA